>JABUQX010029150.1:0-62500 GCA_015478945.1 Trachelipus rathkii
TTCATTATTTTAACAATGTGTAATTTTAATGCAATTAACAGACCCTATTCTTGTACGATGAATGTGTTAGCTGATTAAGGTTTCCAGTAATTACGTAATCGAATCTAACCAACACTAGCGCAATATGAGAAAACAACATCTCTAATAATACCCCTCTCGCCTTCTTTTCTATTGGATATTTCACTATGACTTGTCAGATATCACTTACTCAGTTTTACCCATTCTTCTACGGTATCAATAATACGGAGGAATTCTTCAACAGGAAATGAACAAAGGTGTATCATTTACACCTACCGTAGGAATACAGGCATTGTACGGTCACCATTAGGTTTACGAATAAATATAAAAGACACAGCGTTCGGAGATAACCAAAGTCCGTATATATCGTTAACAAGTTTGGGAGTGTGAAGAGAACCCATGGTGTTAATCCAGTTGAAAAATCGTACTGAAGAAAACTTTTATATAAAAACGTCTCAATCTTATAGATAAGATAATTTTTCAACCAATCCATAAGAAAGTAAAACAAGATTACAACAATAACCTCTTATCAGCTCAGAAAGTCCAATATGAACACGCTGTATAATCACAGCGACAATATGTCTTACGAAGGATTAGCTATACAATAACTGATAATATATTGTATACAAAGGAGTCTATATTCATAAAATTAGGCAAGGCAACTCTTATTGACAGGAACAATACAAAATCGATATTAAAACTGAGGCTAACAAATAATAATGCTTGCAATATCCCTAAAAATATCTAATATCTATATATATATATAATATATATATTATATTATTATATATATATATAATATATAATTATATATAGTATAAATATTATATATATAATATATATATATATAATATATTAATATATTGTGAATGTTCCTACATGAAATGTGGCTTACGAGACCTCATTTAGATTTAATCGGTCCAAGTCTTTACACAATGCCAATTCTTCGTTTTACATCAATATACTTCTTCATCCTCACTCCATCCAGAGTACACTACGTGGCAAGTTCTCGCCCTGACACTAACCATATGTTTTGGGTCAGGATCATTCACGTAAATGGATTCTTCAAACTGACGAAAAGTTATGAGCATCTATCGAAGCTAAGAACTGATTAATATATTTTCGAATCTTTAAGTAACAGTTTTTTAATGTATAATAAATTTAACGTAGTAATGGTTCTTTATGTAGATGAATCGGAAAGACCATTTCAAAGTTTTACGAAACTGTTTTAACATTTTAGATCAAATTCTGCCCACAGAATGAATCTGAGATGTGCCTCTAATATAGAAACCATATATTGTGGGGTTAAATAGTCCTGTATTTTCGCGTCTCTGCCATATTCTAATATCCATAATATTCTCGTATCTAGATATTAGAGAAGGTTAAAGTAGTTTTCTGACATCATGATTCTCCACCCCCATGAGTAACTATTTCCGCAACGATTTAATACACTGTGTGACTTGAAGTGTTCATTCACCCATTCTTCAGCATATTGGATACACAAAGTAATTCGTCGGAACTCATAAAACGTCTGTTTATTTCATATGGTCACTAAATCTGAGTAGGCGTAAAAAACCGTCGGGCTCTGCTGATTAGAAAGATACATCAACTTTTTCGGAATATTTGATTTCCCAATTCACAATGTCACGTATAGAGGTTTTATTTTATCAAGACGAACCATTCTAACGTTAGGAATATACATCAGGGATATAGACACTTTTAAACGAGCACAACCTTCTTACACGTTCAAATCTAAACGACTATGACGATAAATAAGTTTCGAGAGAAAGAATAATGTAAATATACACAAAACACAAATATAAAAGAAAGGGATATTTCAACCAATACGAAAGTATAAATAGCTACCATCACAGAGGCAAATATAGATAACGGATATGTCCAACATGGAAATAGCTTCCAAAGTCTTACACTATATATATATATATAAATATATATTATATATATTATATATATATATAATATATATATATAATATTATATATATATTATATATATATATATAATAATAATATATATAATTATATATTATATATATAATGGGATACATGTACATAGATACCCCCTGCACACGACACACAGCACCCAACATATACACACTCGATATTTTTGAATGCCGCAACTTTGTGCCTCAGCTTGGACAAGCTTGGAGGATCAAAGTTGGGCACTCAAAATATTCGAGTTGTGTGATGTGTTTGTGTGTGTTGTGTGGTGTCTGTGCAGGTCCTTCTATGTACTGTTTACCATATTATTTATATATATTATATATATTATTATAAATATATATATATTTATATATATTATATATAATATAATATACTATACTATATTAATAATATATATTATTATATATATATTTATATATATATTATATATATTATATATATATATTACTATATAGATAATTATTATATAGTATAATATATATATATTATATAATATATATATATATATATTATATAGTTTGCTAGTTGTTGTATTGCTATTTTCATGTTGAACATATCCGTTATCTATATTTGCCCATACTCTGTCCCATTAGTTTAAATCTTATCCTTTCACTTGGTAATTTGGATTGAAATATCCACCTTATCTCTAAGACGTTGTGTCTTCGTTCCCACGCAAGCTCCTAACATCTAATTCCTTCTCTCCGAACTTATTTTATGTATAGTCCCGTTTTTTATAGATTGAGCCGTGGCGCGACGGCTAGAAGTGTTGTGGCTCCTGTTTTAAAAGGTGTGTTTATTTTCCCATGATGTATATTCCTACGTTAGGGATCGTGATAATAAACCTTTAACTAGGACTACAACTCATGCACAAATATTTTTCCGAAAAGTATGTATCCTTTTTTATTATACCAAAGAAACCGCGACGGGTTCTTTTAACCCTACCTCAGATTGTTTACGTGAAATATGGAAATATTAACAGACCGTGTTTTTCATGTGCTCTCCAAGTTTTCTCTCTCGCTTCTCTCTCCGGCAAAAAATACTCTTCTATTGGTGTCTCTCTCACAGTTTCCTCTGCTTTCTTATGCCCAACAACCCTGAATAACATTGCTTACTTTCATAATCTCCTCCCCTAACTTTAATACATATATGGTGGGTGCTTTCTCTCTCGCGCGATTTACACGCGCTTAAAAAACCCGGCGTTAGAAGCGCTTCTCAGATGCCTGTGAATTATGGGTCAAATTGTATTGTACACGAATACTTATTAAGCAGTCAAAATTTTTAAAGCGCTAGTAAAGATGTGGACAATGGGTGTATTTAGGCTTCTTATTAAGAAACCCCTATCCTTTCAAGATTGCATGCGAATAAGTTTATGGTAGTTTGGAACAGGGCTACGTTCTTAAAGCGCATCACAAAAGAACATTTTATGCGCGAGACTCGATCGTTTTGATATTGCTTAATAAAAGCTCTTACCTGTTACCTTCACCCCTCCTAGTTAAGATTAAGATGGTAAAAAGATTCGTAATGACCTAGAAAAAAAAATAATATAGTAGGAAATAATATTAGAATAAAATGGCCCAAGAGATGACCCCGAGTATTAAATTATTGATAAACTAATTTAAACCCCCACACGAAATATTATAAAAAATTATAATAATTTAACAGCAAAATATTCTATCAAGATATAAAAAAAGAAAGGAACGCAGAAATCTTAGATATCACTAGAGGGAAACATTAAAACAAAAAAGGAAAAAAGAAAATTTAGTTAAAATATAAAAAAAAGAAGAAAGTAGATTACAAAAAAACCAAAAAAAAATATCCATCTAAGGAAAAATAGTTGGACGCTGAAGGCCGCTTTGTTCGAATTGCTTAACTATTGCCGGCTCCCCCTGGCGTTTTTATCCTCATTATAGAGGTAACGTCATACGGCGAGTTTTTGACGCCGTGCAAACCTTGCGAGTCCTTGTGAAATTATAACATTTTATTATAAACAATCAGGATGTAATCAAATAGGAACCATACTACAATAATAGCAATCTTTGGCCGGTTATAGATTCGACGTTCAGAATTCAAATCCCGCTTTTTAAACGGTTCTTATTATAAAGAAATTGTAGTAAATGTTTAATATAATCCAATAATACCCCTTCTATTCGTTCAGCTGAAAGAAGCATTTGAATGGAATCCAAACTTGAGTAAGTGAATGTTTTAAAGACATAATTTACAAACATTTTATCAGGAGGAATATAATCTAATGATAAATAGTATTAAGTTTTATTATTATGTAGGGATAATGATTGATAAAGATGAATAAAGATAAAATAATAAGAATAAGAATAAAAGTATAATAAAGTGAAATAATGAATAATGGTTAATAGTTTATATAATACCCAGTTAAAAATGATAAAGTATGAGTTTAAGGTGCAATATTTTTAAAAGAGTAAGTTGGAAAGGTATTTATGTAATAAGTTAAACAATAATCCTTAAATGGAAAAATTAATGAGGTGTATCCGATAAAATGAATAAGATCCAAAAGCAGTATCAATAGTAATAAAATAATAATGAGAAATAATTATACTAATAATAAGAATAATGAATAATGAATAATAATAATAATAATAGGAAGGTAATGTAATGAAATAGTACACCAGCTTACTATTTTCATGATATATTATAATGATTTATTATTTAGAATTATATATATGATCAGTTAGAATAACTTGATGAAAAAACCATTATAATCTTTTAAGCATAATATTAATTAAATATATACTAAAAAAAATACCACTAATAACTTACTTTAATTATAAATATTTCCTTACAAGAATTTACTCTGAAATATATAAAACATATGATTAAGCAAAAGTTAATTTACAAAGTATTAAAATTATAAAATAAATGGTCGAAAAATTTATAAAAACAATTAAGTATGGAATGATTTTTATAAACAAAGCAGGTAGATGTACGACAATTTCTTTATAGAAAAATTAAAGCGTTTTTCATTATTTTACTTGTAATAAATTAAAATTATTTTTACAAAAAGATTTAATCTTAATTTTATAAATATTAATTAGAAATTTACCACAAATAACAATTCATTAAGGATATAATATTTATAAAGTTATTGCAAATAAAATTCATATTATTTGTAAAATATATAAGAAAATTTACGCAAAAGTAAAATTTTTTCCAGGTGTGAGTGACAGTCAGCTAGCTATGCAAGTTTATCAAAAATTATTAATTTTATAAAATAAATATCTTTAATTATAAAAATATAAAATAGAAAGAGATAAAATATCTTTAATTCTTAACCTATAAAATCTTAAGATTAATTATAAAAATAGATAATTAATTTAATTTAACATAATATTATTTTTAAATTAAAATTAAAAATTAAATTAATAAATTAAAAAAATTATCTCCATATTTCTAAAATGATGATTTAATATAAAAATAAAAACACCAAAAGTAAATTATTTTTTGGCCCCTCAGTTTGTCCGCCGTCAGTTTTTAAGGTAGTTATAATACATAATGTTTAATTTTCTTTAAAGACACTTTAATAATTGAAATTATGATCACACACTCACAAATAAAAATCCAAAATTAAATCACAGTGATGTATTATCTTTATGAATAGTTTATTTATATAGTTCACAAAATAGGATATCTGCAATTATATTTTTCATGCATCTTATACATTATTAGTAGGCGATATATTTGTTGTATGATTAATTCAAGACCTCCTTGTTATTATAATTAATAAAGATATTTAAAATCAGAAATAAATTAATATAAATTAATATATCTGTATATAAGAATAAGTTAATATGTATATACCAAATATTGTCTATTCTTTTTGTGCATTACAATTACATCGTATAAATCAACAAAATATGTAAGCGAATAGCTGAAAACTAACATTCTGAGTTAATAAAGGCGTTAATTATAATATGGTAATATTACTTCTTAGAAATAGCTTTAGATAAGGATAGTTTAATTAGTAATATATTATGTTAATCTTAGTGATTATTACTATTCTATAATATGATATGGTGATTGAAATTATTTATTATATCTCATGTTCAGTTTAGAGATAGTATTTTTATATATACTCAAAGTTATTTGTATCGGTCCGTGTATCGTTGTTTTGAAAGGATCAATATTTTGGGTTTTTCTTCACACACTATGTGAAAACTATTGTGATTATATCGATATTATATATATATATATTTACTAGTTACCTTTTTCACGGTTAAGATAGCCAATGTGTATATCAAATATTTATTCCAATTTTTCTTTTATTATCGTGTATATTAGCTATTAAATTGTAGTGACGTTACCCATTGTGACCTGTATTGATCCTACGTATATAGGTGTAACTATATATGATTAACTTTGTCATTTTCTGATTGAAGATAATTCCTCCTACCCGATTATTGATACTCAGTGATAGTCAGAATCAGTAAAGGCCTGATAAAATTGTGAAACATAAGTGACTAACAAAGTGTGTGAATATTTGAAACCCGAGATGAGCCGTAGAGGTATATATATATTATATTATATATATATTTAAATATATATATATATATTATATATATATTATAGTATAGGTATTATATTAGTATTCAGATTAGTTGTTTATTCATTATTGATAGTCTGTTTTAAAAAGTTAATTGTATGTATATCCAGAAATATAAACTGGATAACTATACTAACTAGTAAACATTCATAGTAATCCATAAGAATAGTTATTTAAATTATATGAGCCTAATTAGTTAGTGAGAGTAAAATATTATACACATTGTTTATATATAAATATAAAATGATAATAAATGAATATTAAATAATTGTAATTTTGAACTATTTGATATATTTATAGATATTAATATATAATTTAATATATATGGTTAGTTATTATTATATATATATATAATAATATAATTTATAACTGTAATAAGTTTAATGAGGTAATAATGTAATATAGAATTAATTTGATTCCCCAAATATCTCTTTTATACTCAGTACCTCTAAATAAAGAAAAACCAAACCAGTGAAAGGAGTATGATAAATTTTCTCCTATATTTCCTTGTTGAATTAAATAGAGAGAACTAGAACTAAAATCTAATTAAAAGATGAGGTTCCTGATAGACCTATACTTAAATTTACAACTCGAGAAGAGAGTTCTTGAGATTGGTATCTCTAACATTAAATCATTATGAGTTTACTGCCAACAATATCGTTTTATTTTAGGAATTGAATAAGCGGATTTGAAGATAACTATACCTATTTTTTATATTATAAATAGGAGGATATTCTGTTTATGTTAAAAGGGTATAGAACTTATTCGGGGATACGGCTTAAGGATTCTGGTCACGGACGCAAAATGTAATTATTAAAATTTAATTGCTTAACGGATATAAGAATATAAGGATAATTTATAGGGATAAGTGTAGTTATCTCGTAATATAATATAAGGGTAAGGGGAAAAGTTTACCGGGGTGAGGTATGGGGGAACGGGAGGGCGGAGTAGAATGCGAAGACCCCCTATACCCCGAGAGTCATAGGGCGACTCCTCTTATGACATAGCCTGATGAAACATACTGGAATCTGGCAAAAAATGAAGCGTGGAACATCTTCGCGGATTTATACCCTTTATATATATTAAATATTATATAATATTAATAATTAGATAAACGATTAATTTTAAATTTCAAAATATAAACTCCTTGCAGTAATTATAGTTAAATATATGGCTACATTATAAATCTGTGACAAATTTATAAAAAACAAAATAAAATGCCACTATCTTATCTAAATTTGCGTACATATATAACTATCTTAAAGGCTAAAATATTCCTTATATATATATATTTATTTAATTTATTATATAGAGATTACCCTTCATTTTAGTATTATATGATCTTATGGGTACACCTATTAATTTACACATGTTTCAAAAAGCCTATATATATAAGTTTGATATTAGTTTATTTAGAATTATAACATTGGGCTATGGTAATTTATTATTTAATCAATAGCATCATTTATTTAATGAAGTCGTAATAATTAGAAGAACATTTATATCCCTTAATTATAATATAATAATTTAATAATCTTTTTTATCTTTTCGATTAGAAAAAGAATATTAGAATCGAAGGAAGAAACGAAACACCTCGAAATTAGTTCTTTAACTTGATTACACAATCGAAAGTACTTGATAAGTTACTGAATTAATTAGTTATATGATATTTGAGATTATTAAGAATATTTGAACTCTAGAGTACTTCAAAAAGACTTTCTTCAAACGTCCTAAACCAAATTTGTTAATAGTAAGTCTGTGCAAGTCATGATGATTTTTAACACGAATCGATATCACTCGAACGAATAATTTATCTAATAATACTTAACCAATTAATATCTAACTGAAAATATCAGGGATTTGTTTAAAATATGGCATGTAAATGTTGTCAAAATGGAACCTATTTTCTTAATGAAAATGATGAATGTTTATTAACCATTTTAAGTTTTTAACATGTAATAGATACTACGGTGCATTAGGTGACTTAAATGTAATTAAGAAAGCTCTTTGAGTTAATTTTATTATATGGATAAGAGTAACGCAAACAGATACGTCAGTTAAATCATCAAACCTATGCACGTTATTCAAAATGAAAAATGGAAACTGACAATCTCAAACATCCAGTCTATATAAAGTGAGGGTTTACAACCTCAAAATTGATAATATCTGAAACAATTATTCCACACTGTTAATTAATTCATTACGTCATGCTTGATATATTTTAAATGAATTAACTGACTAAAATAGAATATAAATTATGGATTAAATTTATATTTTAATATGATTATTAAAATAATACTAAAGCGGTGGGTTGGTGTTTTCCACATAATAAATTTTTTTATAAACGTGACACAATCCCGTTTATGGTCCAAAACCACTGGTAGAACTTACCACCTTCAATTGTATCAGTTGATTAAGATAAGGATATTCAAGAATAAACTATTATAATGAATATTATACTCTGTTTGTTAATACCTGCTCGCACCTTTATTATGTAATTAATATAAATAATTAGTATTAGCTTAATACTACTCTCAACATGTAACACTAATTCATAATTCTACCCAGAACTGTATTATACTGTACTACACCAAATGTTAAGATTTCTAAACGACAATTCAAAATATTTATTTTTTATCATTAAAAAAAACAACTTATACTGATTATATTCTAGTTATATAACAAACACGTCTCTATACTCATGAAACCCCTTCTGCAAGGGAGTATTATATATTAGTTATTAGCTCATCCTCGCAGAACCAAATGACAGTCATAAGGACAAAGATGTATAGAAGAAGTACCATAACTCCTTATTTATTATTGCGATTAAAAATATATGAACCTTTTCTTCGATTAATTAAATAATACTAATTATATTAGGTATCATCGTACTGGTTGTGTGATTTCTTGTAGAAAGTGAGAGTTTGATGAGCTCCTATAAATGTTTTACTTTCAGGTTTTATTTGATCTGTAACTCTGTATTGTATGTTATTTTTAACGATGTATTCTTTTCTGTTGATAAAGAACGCAAAAAAAAAAATTAGAACTTTAATTTAATGTTCTTAGTGCATCAAGGAATATGGTTAAAATCAAAAGCGTCGAGCTGTATAATTTATTTCCTTTAAAAATAATGATAAAGATAATAAGAGAGTTCTAAAAATAAGAAGCTAATGCGCCTCCAATAAGGTATTTCAAGTATTTTAATATCAAAGAACAGATACAACTCTGCCTCGATGGCTTCAAAAAACCTTAAAGCAAATGGAAATTTCACAGGACGACGATCATGGAATTATTGTGTGGTAAGATTGGGTAACCTACATCTCCACCTGGTGAGTCTAGTGTGTATGCCGTTATGCGGAAGGTGTCGCCCCATGCACGTGTTACCTTTGTTCCCTTAAGTAAATGTCCCCCTTAAAAATATGGTGTTGTTCACCATCGAGGAAATATATAATACCATTTCGACAAATTGTTATACATCATAGAAGGAGAAAATTATCTCTTTCTCTCTCTCTGACCAGAATATCATAAATGAATAATATAATTTTTTCATTAAGTTTTCATCTGCCTTATTTACCCTATTAAGGATATTGGAAATGGATGCTTAAATTTCCCGAAACTTAACCAACCAAATGTCTATTTCATGTTGTCTTCATAAAGAAAATTTGTTAATTCATTTTCATTTTGTCCGGATACTAGAATTGCGTATGCACCAGATAAAAGAAATAGCGACCACAGAACTCGTATTATTATTCAAAAATTTTAAGTAAATATTTGTGTAAAAATAAATAATTTTTACTTGTATGATAAGTAAAATTTGAATTTTAAACAATAACTAGGATGTAAATTGAAGATTATAATCATATAAGAGGACCTTCCTTTGAGCCTATAGCTTAAAATACACGTTATCTATACTTTTTAATAGTACCCTTTTCTTAGAGCACTTAGGCTTCTACCCAAACAAACCGCCCTTGGAGTGGGTTACGTCCCCATCTTCGCAAAACTGGAATATATTCTTACTTTTCCTTCTTGCTTCTTCCTCTTCTTCTCCTTCTTCTTTCTCTTTTCTTTTTTCTTCTTCTTTCTTCCCTTCTCATTCTTGCGTGTCTGCCTATATATATCGTGTAACCGTTCCTTATCCTTTCCTCTCCCTTGGGTATCTTGCTGTCTTTTCCGTCTTCCCTTCATCTGCTCTTTCGCTTCTTCCTTTTTATTAGATTTCTAATATGTAACGTTCTTTACCCACCCTCTCATCCTTAGCTTCTTATTTCCCGGTGACCCTCTGCCCCAGTTGCCATTCCTTCTTTGGTGTAGTACTCTTCTACTGTGCTTTTAACATTATTTTTTCAACCAAGAAAAAAAAAAAAAACTTTTTCCATAATTTTCTTAAAAGTTTACTCCAAAAGATACAAAAACACATTTAATATTCAAGAAAAATTTAATAAATTAAGTATAACAATAATATTCTACCGGTACTCGTTTTCCAAATATTTGATTGCTTCGTACTCAAACAGGTTGGGAAATCGTTGGAATGTGTGTTTAAGAGTGGATCCTCGTGTTGCGCATCATGGAAATATGAGAGGACCATTTCTTCAAAGGTATTTTGAATATTTTCAACCAATTTTAAGCGGATCAATGTTGAAAGGACACCTTTCTTCTAACAAACAGAAAGAATATGAGTAATAATATAATATAGCCGACGATTATGTGTTGATTGTATGATAGAAGGAGGTTGGTTTTTGGAACATTACCTGGCTAAAGTAATATTTCGCTGATTTTAACGGCTATTTCTGCTAGTTCGTTGTAAAATGGTAATTCGTGATTCGCAAAATGGTGACGATTTTCGCCATTCGTATTAAAGTACAGATTCCGGCATTCTCAAGGATCTACTCGTGGTTCATTTGCGGGCTTGATATTCCGTGCAACTGAACTCTTCGCCATGTTTTCAGGTGAGTCACAATTCATGACGGAAAACCTGCCACTCTTAGCATTTTCAATTCGTGCACAAACTCACAAAAAAAAAAGTATTAATGACTCTTGCAGGCAGACCGTGGCGATAGAATAGAAAAGTAAAACAAAATTAGAATATTCGGCAGTATACAAATCCCTTGAATTCTTGCAGAACTCTCATAGCTCGAAAAAAATAACCAAAAGGTGTAATACTTACACTAGAAAACGGTATATAGTATAGGGTGGTAGTACTACTCGTATTAGTAAGGACATTATAGTATATACAAACTAACCCTTCTAATTATTACACTCACAATCTGAATATTCCTTCATACTCTTATCAAAACAATAGGGCAGACTCAATCACTTACTTAAGTGTATTTATTATTATATATATATATAATTTTCATTAATTGATTTATTTAATATTAGTCTTAAGAACTAGCAAGTTAAATTAGTCACTTAAGAAATTAAAGGGAGGTATATATATATATATATATATATATATACTCTATATAGGTATACTATTATTTATCGTGAGGAAGAAACTTGTTACAGTGGTGGTGAATAGACAAGTCAAATAAGTCCTGAATCAAGAGCATTCACCTTGTATGCAGAACCCATCCCCGCAAATTCGCAGGCCTTTGTACAGCTCTCAATTTAGCTAGATTGGATTATAGGTGTATTTATTATATATGGTCAAGCGACCCATCATCTCCGTTCTCTAGACTCCATCAAAATTAGGGCATCAGAATTACTGAAGAAGAGTTTCACTCTTAATCATATATGAGTTTGGAGGTACAGTCAAATGTGTGGCCACTTATCATTGAGACAAGAGCCCATCATTTGGAAATCTTTCCCCAGACATTTAGCCCTCTACTCTACTTTGGGAAAGGTTGCCTCAGAAACCTTCTACTTTCCATATACCAGTGTCGTACACGGCTTTCTCATGCACCCGAACATTCAATTGCAGGGGTCTTATGCTACTCATATAAACTACATTACGAGCCGGTCATTCATGGCTCAGTCTCCCTGCTTGGCTACGGATTCTTTATCTAAATCTAAACATCACTCAGCGGACTTATGCAATCTTCCTTTTGCACTCAGCTACCACAGTAGAACAATTTTTCCGAATTGCTCCATTTTTCCTTCACCTTACTCACTTGCTGCCTACTCATGCCTTTGTCCTTACTACCACCATGATGGCAATTTTATAGCATACTTTTCCAGGATCTTCTTCCTCACTTACACTATCTCACTCTTTAATTGTATACCTACATTCTTTTACGTCTCATACCCGTTCCTCATCCATCCAAGGTCCTCACACTCTACACTCATAAATCTAATTACATAGACTACATCAGATTAACTGAGTCCGATACTTTCATATCTCCTCCATTTCCCCTAACTCGTCTCGTTCCTACATCGTTATGATTTTTAAAACAACTCCTGATAGTTCCTACTCGTCAAACATTTCTCCTTCTTCAAACCAACAATTAGTAAAATCTAGGTCTATAGCTTTTACTACTTCGACGGTTCTAGGCATGTCATACTACCTACAACCAAATCCTCTAGTTATACCTTATGGATCTCTTGCCTGGGTTAGGAAGGAAGTTATTTACTCTACACACATACTCACTCTTCTACTGCTTCACAGAATATCCATCAACCTATCCTACAAGCTGCCGTTCTCATGTTCCTACCAGTGAGGGAATATATAGAGAGTACTTAACTTACTTAGTAACTAATAATATACTATTTAATTATATATTCAATATATTATAATTATATTATGTATATGAATATATCATATAAGGTTTATATAGTAATATGTTATAGAATATTTTATATAATTTATTAATAATATGAAATAATTTATATATAATCTGTATTATATATTCATACATGTATAATAATTAATATATAGGAAAGTTCAGTTGCTCTGAACTTCAAACCATTTACGTTAAATATTCAAAAATTAGTACTTGTTATTAGAGATGATGTGCCACAAGGTGAAATTTTATTGGTGAAGCCAGAGAGGAAAAGCGGACATATTTTATAATTGGTGGAACAAGATAATTAAATCAATAAAATAATTAAATATAATAATATATAAGGTTATAAATATGACATTAAATTTATTACATAAATTATTATATTTATTAATTAATTATTTTTTTTGTATTTCGGATTTGTGTTGGCCTTCGTTAATTTGTTTATTTTCTTCCATATGTGACTTTAAACTTTGGTAGGGGCAATCATATAGTCAAAGGACCTCATTCAAAGTATAAGATTCCCTGTAATTTTAAAATTTCTTAAACCATAATATATGATTTTATAATATTTTTTCTTTCTATCCAATTTAAATTGGTTGATATTTTAATTAATTTTAGAAACATTAAATGAAGTTTTTTATTTTTTACATAACCGTTATTTATGTTCTATTTAAACAAGCTTTCTACTCATAGTTATTATAGTCTATTAATTTTATTGATGATAAGTTGCTCTAATGTTTTTAATAATTTAACTATATTAATAACTTCGTTTATTTTCCTGTTTATAATCTTAATTCCGGATGAGATAACTACGTGATATACAATAGTATAGTCAAAGGACCTCATTGAATTGAAATTGAAACCATGTCGTTGTTATTTTATATTTCTTAAAAATATATCACTATTATTTTGTATAATTTCAACTGCAATAATTACACAATAAAATATTTACTTACGTTATAATATTTAATATATATCAATCTATCTCTCATAAGCTACACTTTTCAATTATTTTATTATAACTTTGCACTTAATGATAATAACTATATTATTTCTAATATTTTTTCATTTTTATTTGAAACTTATATATTACATTTATGTTTTCTTTATATATTCTTTATTTTGTTTTCTCTCTATTTCATATACAATAGATACATAAATGTCCATGTATTCCTGCGAAAGTAGTCGCAAAATTTTCCAGCTAAGACTGAGTGTATCTCACGTCAAGGGATTCACTGTCCAACTGCTGAAACATATTAAGGTATTTATCTAAACTAGAAGCCGAGATGGCATTGTATGCGGTAAGTTGTGACACGTCGTCCCAAACGAATATATCAAACTATTAAATTATATTTTAATTTAACTTTTTACTTCTTTCATCCTATATAAGTGTCTTATATTTTTGCCAATAAATATCAACATTTAATACAAAATTAAATATGTTCTTAATTAACAGTAAGATTTATCTAAGTGTTATACATTATTTGATAACTTTTTTCTAGAGGATTAAATAAAAGATATATGCAACCATTGCTACTCAGGATGGAATTTTATCTCTAAATCAACTATTGGTAGATATAATAATTAGTCGATTATTATAAGGTTCTAATAATATACTTTAAAATATATATATGCAAATATTAATAATTCTGAATGAGTTAAAAGAAATATCTATTTAAGGGAACTATTCCAAAATTATCACAATACTTGTAGAATATATTGGGAAATTGATGACTTGGGTCATATAAATTGACTGTATATAAAAGTTGCTAAAGCGCTTTGGAGGGTATAGGTCCGAAGGTTAGTCAGTAATACCTATTAGTTTAAGTAATGATAGCCTTAAATTCTTTGAGTTATTATTTACATAAAAATTGTAGCATTTATATTTTAGGAATAGTTCTTCTGTCTTTCTATACTCATAAATATAATAAGTATTTTATATATATAATAATTATACTTAATATATATGTATATATAATATATAATGATATATAGATAGTATAATATATATAAATTATATATTATTAATACTATTATTATATATACTACTATTATATCATAAATGATATATAATTAATATTATAAATAATTATTGATCAAATAGTTCTAATACTATTAATACTTATATACTAAAATTTTCATTAATTATAATTATTAATATATATACTAATATTATGATAATTAATATATATATATAAAGTTAAATATATATATAATTAATAATGCATTATTATATATATTATAATAATAGTTTAATATATATAGCTACTATCATATCTACTATATATATACCTACGAATATATAAATATTTTTTGTGTGTGTGTGTGTGAATGTGAACGAAGTGTGTAAAAGTATACTGCTTATGGATGCTATATGTCCATATCACTAATAATTAAAATGTGGTTCAATTTTGTATAGTAATCATATATATGTATTTGATACCAAAACCATTAATAGTTTTTCTCATGAACAGTAATTTATCAATAGTACAATGTTAATCTTATGATATGAGCGTGATAAAACGAGCCTCTACAGAAATAGTTTGAGTGTGTATTTGATTTGGAACATAAGATATAATTGCTTATAATGTGAATATATTTAATAAGTATATTTAATTTCAATGTATAATTATATTATTTTATTTTAATCAAAACTTAAACGACCAATGTAGAATATTTTTCTCACCATCACCGGTTTGTATTATGTCGAAGCTGAGGAAGAGAGAATAGAGGAGTCCGGCCTATACATAGTTCAAGGAACTCAGTTACAAGACGGGCTCATAAGCCTTGGTTGGCCTAACGTGGCGACGTACTCTTCATTTTTAATCTTTTATAATAATTCTTAAATATATAGAGGTGGTAATAGAATAATGCTGGAGTCGGGTACTCCTATAACACACACAATTCAGTTATTCAGAAGACTTTGTTAAGTTACTTCTTACCTTAAGAAAGAACAGAATTGATCAGCGTGGTGATCTTAAATCAATATTCCGATCATCTGGTCGGTTGCCATCCTTAAGTAGGCTTCAGCACAGAACATTCCCTAATATAGCAGTCTTCGCTTACACTTTGCCCAATCATATATATCAGACGTTATATTGTCTAATAAGGAATCGGAATCAATAAAAAATTTACTTGAGTACTGTCTAAGGCACATGTTACTGTTTCAGTTATTTAATTATCACTAACGATATGTAAAAATTATATTTTCATTGTGTAGCTACAAATGAAACGGAAATAGTAAATTCAGTCAACTTCGAGTGAATATTTCGACGCATGTATTTATATTTATTAATTTGTAGCTCATGGGAATGATTAGAACTGATTTATAATTTCAATGAACCGAAAAACTATATTAATAAAATCTCACACTTTTATTAACGTTTACTATGATTAAATATAACTATATTAGTATATATGATACTATAGTAATATACTATATATAATATCTATATATATATTACTAGTAGTAAATATGATATTTAGAATTTATTATAATTTTAACCCTATATATCATATAGGTATACTCCTCTCTTATTTATTGATCTTAAATGAGGTATCATTAGGAGTCTTCATTTGACGTTGTAATGTCCAATACTAATACTACTTAGACATAACTTATGTGATATAGGCATATACTATCAATGCGCTATCACGTCAGCCATCTTTCATTTATCACCGAGGATGGAGTCTGAAGGGTATACAGCCGGTGCGGTAGCATGCAAATGCACAGTCTTCGGAAAAGGACAAACGTTAAGATTATAATTCAGAATGGCGACGGGCAAAGTACAAAAAAGAAGTCCCAGCCTTACCTCCATATCGTCATATACCCCGTTTCAATTTTAGTATTGGTCGGAGGTCTATGGAATAATCCATCCTAGAAGGTTGCAGGTGAGATATGCGCACCGGATACCTCGGTCCCAGACTATGGCAAAATTGATTCGTTCAGTAGCTGTTGTGTTCTTCAATCTCTTTGAGACTACCAGGTAGGATCACAGTCTCAACCATCCGGTACGCCCTTCCAAAATCACTTATATTGAACTGTTCCACTTCTCTCACTTATTATGCTATGACTATTATTTTCTCGGGCATATAGACACTTCACTGATTTACTCCTTTGTCTTACTAAGGCATCATTATGTACCTATTTACTTGGTTAAATAAATCCAACTTTTTCACTTCAATCTGCATACTGAATGGGGTTCTATTTTCATACACACACCACTATATCTCCGCTTAACCAACACGACTATAAATCCTCCGCTGTATGGCGTTAACCTCAAACATACTCAATATATCTTTCACTATACTTATCTCGCTCTACATATTTACTCCTTTCTTCTACCTACTTACTCTAAATCGAGTATTACTCACGAGGCAGAACTCCATCTACATGGCTCGATATATAATTCCTCAGTCGGGTTTATCAAAATTATCTTATCCTTGAACACCTTGAAATATCGCTTCACCCTGAAGGATTTTCATCTGAACACAGATGATAGTACTGATGAGATTATAGTAGTCATTCTTATATTTTCCAGAGCATGGGTTTATATCTATAACATGCTAATCACAAATTAACAGCTTTATATATACACTAAGTATACAATAACTATCCTCTTATCGTAATATGACGTACTTATGCTGTCTCATTCTATGCACTTCTTACGTTAGTCCCTTCTTGACTCTCTGTCCCAGCAATGGAGGTGTAGTTGTTGATAAGAGCCATCGGAAAAGACAACAGGCAGTACGCACGCCCTTCACTAAACACAGTCATGTATCACAACAACGAATCAACGTGTGTGTCTGTAAATGAAAAACTCTGCGGATCACATCCGTCGAGCTCACACTTTAATAATCTCATCCGACATATATCCGACAGACCTAATTCTAGAAAGACCAGAGTCCACTGTCTTCCAATGTTAATTATTCTGCCTATCGAGAGACGCATGCTCGCAACGGTAACTTACACACCGAGAAGTGAGAGTGTAAAATCGAAGCGTCTCACATGGAAAACCCACTTAACGTTAACATCAGTTATTGTACCGTATAATCTTTCAAAACCGATTCTTATTGAGACGAGCGAGCTGCCCACACAATCCCTCTACTCCTACCTGGTAAATCACGCTACGTCTAGAGATTCTGCGTGCCTCATATATGAGAGTGCGAGTACCAAAAGCAAATCATCGATCAGCAGCTCGCCCACTGACCACTCATATGATAGGCACCCCTGGTTCAGCCCGCCAGGGGTCGCGCGGCACCACTCGTCCACTCTCTTCATACCTCATTCGCATCACTCTTATATAGCCAACACTCGCCGATATCCCCTATCACCGTGGAGAGCCACGAATTCTAAATTCTTTCATAAAGCCATTTACATCACCTTATCACTCAGACCACTATATGAATACATATATAGTGGCTACGAGATAGCACACAGTTCCTCTGGCCGTCAATTCTCGACCTATATTTCATCTTTCAGAAATACATTTACTCGTATCCAAGTCGCAACTCTATCAAACTCCATGGTCTTAACCAGTCATCCACCCATCTGCCTTCATAGTCACACCTCTTTCGCTGGCCCATATGATCCTAACCAGAGCCCATAGCTTCCCTGTGTCGGTCGATTCCAGACAGCTACTATTCCCACAACACAACGATCCAATCACTGTAGTACATCACACAGCTAATACCAGTTTCCCGCTATTTAAACTAACATAAAGAGCTTCCACGAGATACAATCGTAATGTCCATATCCACCATTCACAAACATTAAGCTAACACTTATGTTAATCTTCACTGTCCCCCTTAGCCATGTCACCACTTTCATCTCAAAATGCATCTACCATTGCTTCAATGTAACAGATCTTAGACAATACATTTCACTATCATCTCTATTTTATTACTCAGCTTCTAAACACACCTCACTCCTTATCTGTTTTCTATCTCCCACGATGCTATCAGTCCCTCAGTCACTCGACGCACTCCCTTTGTCTTTAGACACAACACTAACACCACAGCATATATCGTTGCCCTACAACGACTCAAAGTAACCCTAACATGCTCCTTGTCATAATATAACTATTCACGTTACAGTTACCAGCCTACCTATCGTCTCGAATCCCCTTGACTCTCCCTTTAATTCAAATTCTTTAACGCGTGCTTATATTACATAGACCTTCCTACGCACTGACCAATCCCGTGCGAGCTATCAACAATCCCCTAAGATGTCCATCCACGGCTGAACACGGTGGAGAACACATCTATATATCACGCGGTCTATAACTTACTATTCGCTCACTATGTACAGACCCATCGTGTCTCTCAAACTAGCTACTCACTTAATATGTATGCCATCTTCGGGTACTACAAGTATACAATAGTGAACGTCGAACTCAAATTTCACCAGTAATCACGTTCTCTACATCTAATGACCGATAGCAGATTTTAGTACACGCATACCCTCTTACAAGCACACATCTTATCCTAAAGCTTGAATTCACTTCCATTTGCTTTCCACCATTACTGCACAATTTATAATTATGCACCTCCCACGCCCACTTATATACGCACCCTTCATCTCCGACAAAAATACGACCTATTCCTCTTCTTGCTCCAACAAACTCACACCATATTTATCGGTCACCTCTTCATTACTGCCAACTCACGAACTTAATCCTACCAATGGTTATACAGATACTATTTTCTAGCCTCTCAAAAGTGTTCTCCCTTCACCAACACGGGTCCTCCTACTCAACGTATCCATTTTCCCCCATCAGTCTACGACGAGCACACATCCTATTCCTTTATTCTCATTCTAGCCAACACATTGTGTCCCCTATTTTCCAATCCAATCATATATGGAGTAAACCTTATCCATGCGCTTCCTTCCTGAAGTAGTTTCCTATTTCAAAGTAAGATCACCCATATTGATCATTGAACTCACTTACCTCCAATCTGTTAATGTACTCTCTCTCTTAGTTTACATCCTCTATCGTGTATTGCGATATTTGGTATTCCTTTTTTCCTACTTAATAGTCATCAATTATTCTAGGACATCAATATCATCTTTAATATTCGTTTCAAACCATTTTAAATTGTCATAGAAATAAACAGGTAGAGTCTCCTATTTTGTTTTACACATCTTCTTTAAACGTTCCTTCTGACCACCACTCACTGTTGACCTTCTTACTTCCTACTTTAGCACATTCCACAATGCTTCCCTGTTGCTACCTGAACAACGCGCTTCCTTCAATTGCTTCACACAGATTCTTGTTTCAGTTTCAATCTTGTCTACATTCAACTGAACTTATATTTTCAGGGTCGCGTCCTAACTACTAACTTAATTTCTTCATAAACCTATCGTTCCACTGTACTTTCAATCTCACTCTCTCAACCCCACTTCCTTCTTTAATCCACCGTTACTTTTGCGTCTTCATAATCCCCATACGTCTTACTTCACAGGCTCATCCATTTACTTTAACTTTAAACAGTCAAAACAACATTAATGATCCAATATGCACACATCCGTATACTCGCCCTTCCGGACTTGATATATAAAACATCTAATCTCTACATACTCCCAAGTAACTCAACCTCCTCCTGTTCAAATCTACAAAACATCAATCTCTTTCATACCAGTTTTGGACTCGATAACCAATCTCCAACCTAAATACCACAAACTCTAATTATGAGAACTCTTATCGAATAGAATTCATCTTCACTTTAAAAAAAGTATTACTTACCAGACAAACTTATAGATAATGAGATCAATTAATAGAGAACACTGCTCATGAGAATTCAATTGTTTCGAGTCAGCAACAATATATGAGGGAACTCATTCCTCCGAACAGCACAGACAACCAGTTATATGCCTATATATATTTACTTTCTAAATTATCATACTTATTTTATACGTGACTCTATTTATTTTCTCTAGGTATTATAATTCTAATCAAATATATACTATAGCCATGGTATATCTAACTAAAACAAATATTATATATAGTATATACGTATTATTATTATAGAGATCACTAATTTCCTTACATGCTTAATATTATATTATAGTGTATATATATATTATAGACCTCTAATATGTATAACATAAAATTATTTCTTATTTGAAAAATTAAAACTTTCGTGATCTTTTTTTCAATCTTAATATTGTATCTCTCTATTAATCTCTATATTATTTGTGATCTTCTGGTTTTTTTTTGTATAGTTGAGATTAGCGTAATCTGAGCAAATATCGATTTTTTTTTATTCATTAATCGTTTCTTTTTTTTTGAAAAAAGTCATGCCTAGCATAGCAAAGGGTGATGATTAGAGGATTACGTTGGATCCTGATTCAATTATCATTTCCATTACTATCATTACTAAAATTAATACTATAACTTTGAATATATACTTTATTTTTTTTTTAAATTCGGTTTTGCGGACCCCCATTTGACTTTAAGGTTAACTGACATAAGTTTATCGACCAGATCACCCAGATTCACCACACCTAAAAGCTGTGGTCTAACTAAACACAAAAACTTTAGATAAACTATTAAACTCCTAAACTTGAGATATTTTCGAAACATAAGAAGGAAACAAATATATGAAAACCGAATATCAAATGTCCGATAATGTGGCTAAACCAGTTGTGTCTTACTTATCATAAACGCTATTTTAACTCACAATAAAATCGATTAGCTAAAAACTCAGGCTAACCAACTCACATTTGACAGCAAATTTATTCTTAACACACCGGTGGCTCACAAACGAGATAGATGCGACGGAGTCGGCAAGCCTAAAGATAGTCGGTGGGTTTTTCAATATTCCTAGCGTAGCACATATACTTTGTACAGTATGAACGCTATAGCCCCTATCTTTCGATAAAACGGCTCGTAATGCCCAACACGAGGTGTGGAATATTTACTATAATATATATTCATTATCTAAAAAAAGGAAAATAAATATCAAACAAAAAAAAACAAAAACAAAAAAACTCTACTACTATATATAGGATCATATTTCTAAGTTTATAGATACAGTCCCAGACATAATGCCTTCATCTATTATTTACAAATATGATAAGAAATCAAACTATCAGAAAATTACATCGTGGGCTGTGCGTTCCACGGGCATATCCGCCAACAGCAAGATTTTAAGTATAAAATGCAATTTAACATATATTCTTACGATTAGTAATCAAAATGCCATTTTTGCTGCGATATCATTCATACAAACAATGTGAAAGTCCTCAACGCTTAAGATATTCTTATTTATTCAAATATGAGGAAAAACCGTAAGGTGGTTTCAAAAATGATTAAAAACGATACATGAGCTCAACTCGTAGCTCAATGTAATGGTCTTTGTTAAACAGACTTTGGCAGTAACCATGATTAAATCGTTGAAACCAGAAAATAATAATAATTGATAATAATTAGTATTCTTCATTTAAAATAAAGTAATGATTAAAAATTGCTCAAATAATTCAGGCAATAATTTGTATACTAATCTATCTTGAAGTATAGTAGGCTATAAAGCGCACAACCTTGGTTCTTCGCAACCGATGGGTCATCATTTCATAGGTTCTAAATGAAACGGCCCGATCGGCTAGCTCTGTACTACGCCATGTTATCAGAGCCGATTTCGTCAGGGCGTGATTATATCGAGATTCGACGCTCGACAACCGTGATCCCTTACCAGAAATAAGATATCACAAAAGAAACTGATGGGTTTTGAAAAACCCCACCACGCACACCAAAGCAAGATTAATAATATGCTGTGTAGCATTAGTATTACAAGATCTACTTGATTCGTGAAGCACTTCTGCTGCAGAATCTTCATGTTCTTTGTTTACCATGAAACAAACCACTATCATGATTAAATTTTATTACTTACCGTAACAAAGATCGGTTTTGAAGGAGAATCTTGTCGGTGGTAGAAAAAATATAGTTCAATCCACAGTGGAACTATATTGTAATTTTCTAGTTTCTATACATGCTGGTAAATATTACCTCTTATAATCCCAAACTGGATAGTGTTATTAAAATTATATCTACAGCACAATGAGTCTCTCCGTTTTCACTCCTTAACGCCAGCATCTTCCAGATGAGATTTAGATAGGACGGTACATAGCAGATATATAAACGTGGCAACACTTAAAGAAAATCCCAATATGAGCCAAATAAGCAACACAACAGTCTTGTAGCTCAGAGGACAGATTAATTAATTGCCATTTTCTGGGGACTTTCTCATTCCATGTATTCTTCCAGATCACACTCCATAACCTTCCGTTTCCTCCACTGAAAATAAATTATTAACTATGCACTCAAACTAACTCTCATTTTATCACGGTGGCATAAGACATCTTTCTACCACGCTCCGATTAATAATATTAATCTGATGGATGAGAAGAGTAACTATATTCCCATCAATATGATTAGAAACGCATAATACAATTTAAGAGTATTAACAAAAGCCAAGTAGAACAATCTCGTCACCTCACTCGTATTATACTCCATTTCAAATAACTATTAAATAAACAATTAACAAGATAAGGAAGATCCATCTTATAGATTAGACCAAATATTGATATTGGAAAACAAGAAAACGTCTTACTATATGAAATATAAAAATCCTAAGTTAGAAAGATTAAAATTGTTAGAAAATTCAAGTACAGCACGAAGAAGACAATATAGGACCATATTCAAAGAGTATCAAGATGCCTTAAATACCTCATATACTTGCATTATACTTACTCACCAACAAATCTATACCAAGCACATTCTTGTCTGATAATCTATCAACTATAGCCCAGAGCGAAGATATCCTTCCCCACATACACTTCGTTCATTGTTATCTCATCTCTGACTACCTAAGGGGTACACAATATGAGGATGTCTCAATACTCAACCTACTCTAATAAAGTTATAGCATGCATTTTTTTAACCACAAGCAACATATATAACAGTATAAGTGAAATACTATATCTATTCATCTATATACTATTCTAACATTAAAATATTAATGAACTACTATATCCATCCCCTAAAATAACGAAGTTTATTACTTTCATCCTTCTTTTTAGTACTTATCATTTGTTAAGACACATACACGAACTCCTGCCTTTCTACATCATGATCACATAATTCCTCTGCTATCTATACCTATATATACTATAGCAGAAAATCTAATATCCTTTTTCTTCTTCTCATCAAAATATTTCACTTGGGTACTGTGGTGAGGGTGTGTCAGTAAACGTCAAAATTTGTACGGGCCCTCTACGATAATTCCCGCAATACTTCCACGATTATGAGTACTCCGCCACTTATATGTCACAAGCCATCCCTTATATATCCTAGTCTATTCCTCTTTTCTCACCTATACTCATTCATCAGATTAAGTGAATGAATAATATATCTACTATATCCCTATTAAATTTATACATATAATATGCGCTAAAATAAGATATACTAAGTAATATAACTCCTACTTATTTTACATTACTGTATATATAATATCATAACTCTATATAATTCATCTTCCGAGCACAATCAATGACTTGTAGCTTGGATTTACTTCCTATTTACCTATAAGTAGAGGATCCCATTTATATCATTGCTCGATCCTCATTTATTTCTTCTCACAAAAACACTCTGATATCACATATATTTTCATGTGTAAGCTAGCTGTAGAGTTATGTTATCATCCTTTCGTTTTGCCTCTATCTTAAATATAACGTTGGTATCTAATCAGCCACATATACTATTTATGATGTATTACTTTGTGGTCCTTTTTTTTTCGAACCTATCACTATAATATATACTTTATAATTAATCCTAATGACATTTTTCCCTTTATACTTTTTTTTGAAAATTTCATTCATTTGTACTATATTTTAGCTCTATCAGTTAAAGAATAATTATCACAATATTTACCACACTATATATACTATGCTATTACTTTTATTACCTATTTTAAATACTTATACAACAATTATTTCTAAAATATCTATAATTATTAAATCACATTTACAACTGGTAACTAACAGCAGTCAGACTTCAATCGGAGCAGTATTACTATTTAGCACATTTTTGATTATCACATGACTATATTCGCTTATGTGCATTATATAAGCTAAATTTTTCTAAATGCTTTATGAATACTATATATTATATATAATATATATAGTAGTATTTATATATATATATATATATACTTTATATATATATAGGATACAACTTAAGTAATACTTTCTGACCTAGTCCGAGTAATTTATCGATATTTAAGTATAATATCGAGGAAAAACTCTTTTGTTCACCGTACTTTCTGTGCTTATATATCATAGGGCCTAATAAGCTATATCATTGTTACAGCAAATATCTATTATATAATTACGAATTCGTTATTTTTTAAATACCAAAATTTCAAAAGCCAAAGAGGTTGGCATCGTGTGTGTTCGTTCAA
This sequence comes from Trachelipus rathkii, assembly GCA_015478945.1. Lineage (NCBI taxonomy): Eukaryota > Metazoa > Arthropoda > Malacostraca > Isopoda > Trachelipodidae > Trachelipus > Trachelipus rathkii. The sequence goes on from JABUQX010029150.1 coordinate 25,737, forward strand.
TTTTTGGTGAATATGAATTTAAAAGATTTATTTCGAACTGTTTAAATATTTTTACAGTTTATAAAATATATCTTGGCATACATTTTATTCTCTGATAGTAGATAAAAAGTTTGTGAAAGTGGAAAGAAACACATGTGAAGTACGAAAACCGGCCAATTTAGAATATTCCCCAACGACGAGGCCCGAAATTAAATTGGACATCTCTCAGGAGCTACTTTGCCATCATTTTATGTAAGGCAAGAAAACTTCCTAAAGATAGAGAGTTTGAACATCTTCCTGTGAGTAAATGTTCTTCATTAAACTTAAATATTAGATATTATTAAACTTAAAAGACAAACCTAGTGAAAAAGAATTAGGTCTGACCGTTATTAGGGGCTAACGACAATATGCCATTCGGAAATTATGTCTACGTTTTTCAGGCAACAGAACAACTCCATCTAGGTTAAAGGTCTAGAGTTTTCCGGCAAAGGACAATCATCTAGGTATAGTTACCTAGTGGTCTTCAACGGGGCAACGAACGATCCGTCTGTAGATAGGGTCGTACCTGTTCGGCGATCTGTTTGCAACGTCTAGGGTATGATAAAATAGTTTCGGTTAGGTACACACACATGATTTGCATATTTAGTGGGTATATATACAGTATATTTATAGTAATATATACTATATATATTTTGCTATAATATATATTTATGTATATATTATATAATAATATATAACTATATATTATTACTTATATATATTATTTATATTCTATATTATAATATATACTTAAGATATTATTTTTATATAGGAGTATATTAGAATCATCGTAGAATTATAATTCATATATATATTCTCCTATATATATACTATATATTTTAAGTTTATATATAATTAGTACATATTTATATATGGTGATCATATAATATATATTACTGATTATATATATTATAGTATATGATATATATCTATTATATATAATAGTATATATAGTATAAAATATATATATACCTGTATATCTATGTATATATATTATATATATATAATATATAATAATAAAGTGATATATTTATATTATATATAATATATAATTTATAATATATATAGTAGATATTATAACTTATTTTTTCTCCCTTAATTTATATTATTCTATATATAAATCTATATATATAATATATATTATATATTATTATTATATATATAATATATTTTCGATATATAATATATAGTTATATTATATTAGTATATATATATATATATATATATTATATATATATATAGTATATATAATTAATATATATAATATATATATATATATATATTATATGATTATGTGTATTTCCCGATGATACATTATATTATAGTACTATATAATATATATAATTATATATCATATACATATATTATTTATAGTATTATATATTATAGCTATTAGTATATATATATATTTATATATTTATATAGTTATATTAACTATATAGTAATATTATATAGATATTTTATATTATATATATATATACAGTATTATATACATATAGTAGTTATATATATATACTTATATATACTTATATAGTAGTTATATAATATATTAGATAAATACAGTGGCTGCCTCTTAGACTTCTGCGGGGCCCTCTGGGCGAATGGCAAGCCCTAGTCTCTTGCGGGACCGCGCTGGGCGCTTGAGTTTTTTATAAAAAACTACACAAGAGTAATTTATAAGTGTTTAAAATCTGCAAGTCATATATATTATTAAGTATATATAGTTATATTATATACGGTATATAATCATATATATAAATCTGGCTTGGACTACCTTTATCTATTGATAATACGATATATATCACTAATTACTTCCGTTTGCTATTTACTACAAATGCTTATCTATATAATATATATTAATTGTACTATATATTATATTATTGCGCAGTGCATGCAATTGGGCGTTGAATGCTATAGAAGGTGGAATCAGTCTATATCTCGACTTCTATTCTTTGTTTGATTGCTTTTATAATCTTAATTAATGTTAATACTAATTATATTTAATAATTATCATTATCATTAACTAAAAAGAAATAAAAGTAATTACAAATTTATAATAAATATAATAAAGCTATTGTAATAATAGATGTATAAAGAATTTATGTTATAATTAATCAGATATCTGGGCTGGGTAATAAAAAATAGTTCAATTTTACAACAGTAAAACAAGATATTTGGACATTATGTACTTCATAATATATTAAGAATAATTTAACATTTTACAATTTCATATATTATTAAACTCGTAATATTCGTTGTACGGTATCACTCGTAATTTATTGTTATAAGCTAAAATTATTTCTCCTTAAATAACTTGTGATTTTAACGTTTAGCTCTCAAATCCAGACACAAGTGTTGTCTTTATTATATCAAGAATATTAAGCAACGTAAAAGGTCTGTTGCCTGCTTCTTACAGAGATAGACGAGAGGAAGTTTTTAGCAGATTAAATGTAGAAACATCGGTCTTGAGAATGTTCAGAGTTTCATACGCCTCGGGTGTATGGAAGATCTCAGAAGAACAGAGCTAAATTGTTATTCGTGACTATATCCGGCAACAGTAAAAGTTAGATGTTTGTGCAAGTAGCCGAACATTTTCACTGTTAGTTCAAATCATTTAAAAATTATTTAGCTACATTGAAATAAAGACACGAAAAATTTTGAGTCAGTACATAAATATAGTTAGGTAACGCTTAGGAAAAAAGACTAAAAGGAGCTACAAGAAACAGCGTGAAGTAACCGATTAAGCAAAGAGCCTGAATCTATAAAAATTACGGACCTGATTTTGTACCGTACGACACAGGTGCTCTCGTTCAGACGATATCGACGTCGGAAATGCCTTTGCTATACGGACAGAATAGTCAAGCGTACACAGCGGTGGCTCATTGAGTGTGCGTTCGACTAACAAGCGAGACATAATACACTACTACGCATTATGGGGCGCGCGTAATTTGTCGGGTCAGACCCGTTAGATCGAGCGTGCGTCTTCATATAGTGACTACTCTTTACTACCAAATTATACCTAGCTGTCGCTTTCAGAGTAGCTTGAAAGCTATTCATAAACTTCATAGCTAGGTATAGCAGCGCACACACGGCTTAACCAATGGACATCTCCTATAACAAGAGGTTATTATATATCGAACACATAGTTACACAGACAACACTACAAAGAATCCAAACCCAGACACTAGTCAATCATGACAGTGCGTAGGCGAAACCTCACACAGTATCTAAACACCCCTACATCATGAATATTGAATAGTACAGTGCACGCAGACAGTCAGAGGAGCAGCATTACCTCTCACAACATCGACTATGCCTGACTAAGGCCATCTTCGAAATCATTCAATCGATCATAAAACATTTTCAGTCTCTCGCATAAAGGTCAGAGGCTGAAGCTGGAGTAAAAAACCTGAAGAGGGGCTTACTCGCTATCGGAGTATTCGCTCTGTAAGAAGCAGGAACTTCTTAGGATTGAGGGTGCCAGATAACGTGAGTTGGATTTTACGCATACTTGCACGGGAGAGAGTAATCGGGGAAGGAGGAACCGCAAATGCGCATACGGAAGCTACAACGCTCCAGACACACACACACACTATGAAAACCTCTATGAGGCGTTAACTGTCGGTTTGAAAGAGAGTATGAATAACCCGTGAGCAACAGGTAGTACAGGAACCGGATAGTAGATCGTTAGATCATCTGTTAAGCAGAGAATAACAAATACCCATCGCGACTTACCGTGAAGCCAGACATCAAGAATATCATATATTCGTGCCGTCATCACGCCTCGACACGTGTCTGATATAAAAAGGCGTGCAGTTCAGTCGAATAGAAACTCAGCAACCTGACCTTGTTTCCTCTTAATACCTGGTCGTTGCGCAGCTAGCTCACACAGATTTTGTTATGCACAGCGCTCGCATGTGAGATCCTCAGAAAATGGGACCCATTTTCGTAAGGACGTTGGGTGAAAAACAAAACGTCTCATCTTGTTTACTCGTACCATGTCACAACTCGAAACATGCAAACACGAATGAACAAGAATAGCCATTACAGGGCATATGTAAGTGTCGAAGGAATGTAAAGCATTGGATTGTTGTAGAACAGAGTCGGAGTAATGGCTTCGTCCATGAAGGCGAGCCAAAACACATTTCGTTTTACAGTACGTCAACGTCAAAGCGTGTTTTACGCGAATCATGGGAGATCCCATGCGATCAGGCAAGGACGTATGCTACGAGTTCAGAACCTCAGTTAGAAACTCACTTCATATGCAGCAAGTACTTAAGAGAGTGTGTTTCACCATATTAGACATATGCGTAGGCAGTCTCTGCAGCAAGTGGAGTTGAGATCTCGAGCGACTATAAAGTCTGAGGGATGACATCCGAGACACTTACATAGGATGAGAACCATATACTCCAGTAACGCTCATCAATACTCAATGCATACACGTCGTCTTCTTCCATTCGGCTCTCATATCTACTTCCAACCAGCAGGACTAGAACTTTCACACATTTGCACGAGTGGAACAAGCGTTTCTTAATAGATTCCGCGTTATCGAGAGCAGGAATCGGGTAACAGCAATTTCACTGATGCACTAGGTGCGCACGTCGAAGAAAGTGCCTAGGCAGTGTCATAAGGTCTTTAAAAAGAAAAGACTCATATGTCTGCCTGTAGAATCAAGCTGGTGACGAAGTGGAAGGCACGCCCAAAACGGCGCGAGATCCACAATGAAAGACAAAGCTTTTCGCAACGGTCTCCGGCTCGATCAATCCGGAAGTGGAATAGCTTCCGGCCACCCATGGTCATTTCAGTCCCGTTATCTCACTATGGCTAGGTTCAAGGATGAGGATAGTAATATCAAGTCTCACTCTGAGGAGGAAGGCGGCGCCGCAAGATACAAACATATTGGCACGGGTCAAGTCTTATTCGCAAATTATTAATCGCAATCCATCGTTCCGAAGGAGGCGATCATCTCGCGCAATTACTCTTTTCCTCCGATACGCACGCGAACTGCTCTGGTGTTTTAAATTCGGATATTGCTCTCTCATCGTGGGCTTTTCTCTGGGCAGGAAAAGAACAATTTCCATTGTGTCAATATAATGATCTGATATTCTAATCAATAGAGAGTGTTGATGCCGCAGCAACGAGAAAGAGAAGTGAGAGCAGATATTTATACAGCTTTGCTGAAGACTCCATCTCGTAACTCTCTCGGATGTGCGGATCAACCGAAGGAACGAAACTGTCTCAAGGTAAGAACTAAGACCATAATTATTGGCGATAAGCATCTGCGAGATGGAACATAGAAAATAGGAATTCGGGAGGAGAGTACACAGCGTGTTGAAAGAGGGTCGCAAAGAACGGGTTTGGACACAAATTCGGAAGTCGTTACTTGTGCTCATGGATTCGCGAGAGATGTCGCTAGATTGAGACGAGCGAGAAAATTACTCACCTTCTGATTGGGCTGAGCCCTCGACATAAGACTTGCGTACTCGTAAAGATCGTAAGTGGTGAAGATGCGTATATTCCTACATAGAATCTGGCAGCGACAAGAGCCGGATAGCACGCCTGTCATAATTCGTGTGAGTCACATACTGCGGCACAACTTCCTTCATCCTTCCTCGCACACACGTTGCCCACTATGATTTATTCAGAAGTGGACAGACTTGCGCGATAATACCCACTACTGTCGACGCTTACGACGCAGGATTATAGAACGTTCATACGTATTAATGGCAACAGAATTATTGGCTTGTGGTCCCAGTCAGAGCATGAAATTCCCGACATTCACCAAGAGATATGCATACAACAGGACCGCGGAACCGCTTTGTCAAAAGTGGCGAGGAGCTCACGGCTGAAGGCACATGCCTGGTTCAGCCGGCAGGCAGTTTATCTATAGAGAAAGAATTGGCACAAGGGGATAACACAGATGTCGTCTGATTGGAAGCTTGCTCTGTGATGATAAAGGAGGGTTGGACAACTCGCCCACTATTTCGCAGAAAGTTGGAATGCATTTGGCCTGTACACGCGACCAAAGTGAGATGCGCGATACGCTTCTTTTGATGCAAGTAGAAGGATATATGTACTGTCGCATAGAAGCATCTAAATTAATAGAATGGTAGAAGAGAGAGGAGCCGGATAAACGAGTGTGTTTCGTGAGAGACGTCCAAAGATGGGATAGTTTTTGTGGCGTGGAGGACACAAATGCTCCTACAATGCTTCTTGGGTAATCAGGGTGAACCGAGAAAGCTCGGTGACATCAGCATTAAAAAAGTCGTGCCACTACAGTGCGGAGTGAGACCTTGCCTGGGGTACAGTGAGAACCGCAGTTCCCGAGAGATTAACTGACTTTCGAAGTCTTCGCAGAGCTCTCTCGAGATAGGACATGAGATGATCTGGCGTATATGGGAATTATCACGGTCTTCGAAGAGGTACTATGCTGATCCCATCGTGCCTGTAAGAGCTAGTGACTATGTGCCTTTATAAAATGATCAAAGATAAGGAAATCTCAAAAGACAATATAATCCCGGCAATTTAGATTAATTCTGTAATACCTCAATATAGCTCTTACGTATATCACTCACATATATATATCAGTATATAATATAATACGGCGTGATAGAACTCAGCATTTATATAGAGATAGGTCTTCATTGACTCTATACTGCGAAGTAATCTAGGCATATTCCAAATAAATTGATCGATATAAATACCACAGACAAAAGGTATAGGTCAACTCACCACGTAACCAGTATTAACCTGTGATTCTAATGAAACGCTGCTACTACAGTGTATGTTGTAATATTGGGTATATGCAAATGGCTAGCAGGTGCATTCGTATATTGTGCCTACGATGATACATATAATTCTCGATAACTAATACCTCAAATGGGCGTCTATCATCTAACTACTAAGCCGTCTGTAGTGACACTGAAAGTACGATGCGTCCACTGCAGAGCGGCCATACCTGGGATTTATTAATGTGAATAGAAAATGTTCTGCACTAAAGTACTGGATCAGATTATTGTTAGAGAGGAAAAATAGTGAGAGTGAATTAGCCTAATGATATCTAAGATTTAATAATTCTTGGATGTATGGTGGACGGTACCGAATCACTGGGACATGAACACCTTTAAGTGGCACGGTGAGTGCCTGAGACTACTGGAACGCCAAAAACCAAGAAGGAGTTTAGGGTTTGGTGGACATAAATGAGAGAGGGGGATGCTCAAACATATAAATAGCAGAGTTTAAGAAGGAACGATGTAATATAATATATCCTAAATATTCGAAGTACATATTGCTCTGAATTCTGTACACGTCTATTGCATATGCGCGAAGCATACACTCGCTATTACTAACGGACGCGAGGCGCATAGCAAGAGCATAAACACTGGAAGGTCCTGTCGTTCAGATAGTGGATATATGTGTGCTAGTAATATCATCCATGATAATAATTTATGACTAAGGTCCAGATAGAGAAGAAGCGAAGTTAGAAGAAGGAGGTTGCGACGAAAATCTTGACGCGAGAACAAATATGATCTATCATAAAAAGGATTTACGAAATATCGATTTGACAACAGGAAAGTAGGTAACACTACACGTGAAAACACTTGTTTAGTTATGTATTTTATCAAGATGCAACTACGTATATTTTAAGGTCGGTAATTGTATTAAATCACCTCTCACGTCAGAAGCAAACACGTCCGATATTCCTAAAACTACTCACCAAGAGGGTATGAAATGCTCTTAGAAATCCGGTACACCTATTTAGGACATAGGGTATGAGAACCCAACGACACTCTGGACACACAACTGAAACACTACCAAACGAGGAAAAACCCAACAGGGATCGGCGAAAGAGCCAAGGTCTTAGGGAAAAAGGATCACACGTTCAAGCCATAAGACCTTAATGGGTATCTCTCACAAATAATTAGACTGCTCAATTACGGATGAGGTAGTGTTCCAGGCTAAGGCTAGAATAATGAAGTGAAATTTTTGAAGAGATAAACGAGGTGATGGTTACAGGATCAAGCATACCGTTCCAGCTTACCGGTGTCGACTAGAGATACGCGTGCGTTGGAGTGTGGGGATGCTGTAAATTCATCAAGCCCTTGATGATGATGTCCACAGTAGACCGATCCTGTACAAGACTTAATGCTGATGTTCGGCTGATTTGAGTCTTACAGAGTTATCACACAGTTTAGTAGAGTTTTGGTGGCTATGATAAGGGCAAATCGGGAATTAGGTAGCAGCGAAGAGTCGGTAGCATCATACCTCTCTCGCTCTCCTGTTTCACAGCCATGATGGCATCCAAAATGCACCTATACTGTGACTGAGATAAAGATTCTACTGATACGCCTGTTAAGATGCCACTCATTCATGATAATGAGTATTTAGGTTGGTTGATTTTTATATCTAAGGACGATAGAGATGATGAGAATAAGAGCGAGGTCATGCGGGGCGCGAGATGTACGCGAAAGATTTTGATGGAACGGTATGCTGAGGTCTGTATAAAGACGCTCTGTTGGCGCTTATATATGTATGAGTGACATTGTAAAGCGTATCGCCGCCACGACTATTAGTAATATACAGCTCAAGTGTGTCTCCTTGACCATGTCGCTAAGTTATTCTCTCTATGTGGACATAGAGACATTATATAATAGTTTTGCCTCTCACCACGTATTTAGGAATTAAGTATAAATCATCTGTTCTCATGATATGTTACCTGGTTCAGCTACTTATAGATCATTCTAGGATCTGTAAACTATGAAGTGCAATACAAATTATGTAATGACGTAGTTATATTTAATGTACTAGATAATTTGCAAATATTGTGAGGCGGTCGAGCGTGAAAACCCAGGCAACACGCCTTAGAACCACAGAAGAGAACGACGAAAGAGTGTTTCCAGAGTTATAGGGGTCTGAATACGGTCACGCGATATTATCTAATTGTGACCGTACTACTTCTAGCGTGGAGACTAGGTTTTTAGATTAATCGCCATATCAAATAACGGCGCTAGTTGCTTCGACGAAGGCGAGGCGACTTGCAGCTCAATAAGTTCAAGAACATGGCTAGGCTGGTCGGGGATCACTTGGATTAACGAGGAGGTTCAAATTGACGCAATGACAAGGCATGTCCGCTGCAACTTTACAGCCGGGATGATGCTTGCTGTCCGCACTATAACAGCACTATTCCCCTGACCGAAATGCCAATTGATTTTGTATATGCGTATTGCTCTCTCTTTGGGAGAATTACATACGCATAACCGATATCCTAAATACTTAGGAGCTGTCTTCATATATGTAGTCTTGATAATAGGGGTTTTTGCGTCAGAAGACAATATATAGATAAAGGTAAAAATAAGGAGGATCCTCTGCAACTTAGCTTTAGTATAATACCAGAGGTATACAAGCATACTCTATAAGGACTACAGAGCCGCTCACTCTAGGTTATCATATATGACACATAAACTATCACTGACTTCATAGAGAACATGGAATAAAACTGAATAGGCTTGGGGTAACATATCACAGTATATATTTACACAAAGTGTAATAGACCCGATAAACCTCGTGTGGGATTATACCAGAGATTTAATTAAATATTTAGGTTAGCCGAACTGGCATAGGCTATATGCACAGGTTTGATGCAGTATAATACACTCACGCGGAGGAAAGTATATTGATTTGATAGATGGATCAACAGCATGACTGAATGGTGCGGAGAACAGTATTGAGAGGGTTACATTTGAGGATATAGTGAATGAATTTGAATATAACCGGTAGATGTTTGTAAGGAATTGAATTGGTGGAATACTGAAAAACCTTGAGATATTAGAAAACTAAAAGAAGAAGGAAGTGAAAGAGAAAACAGAAGAATATAGTGAAGGTTACCTAAACTGAATATTAGCATGAGTAGAAAGAGGTAATGATAGTTTTAGCGAAGCGTGAAAGCTCAGTTCATAGCTTGAGAAAAGGGAAGGAAGTAAATAGGAGGAATGAAGTAAGAAGTAGTAATATTTGTAAGTGGCTGATTTAATAGCTGTATAGTATGTCGGTTGAATATACTACAATTTAAAGAATGAGTAGGCTTAGCCTCGTATTGATATAGAGGTAGACAGGGAGTTAGTAAATGATATATCTGGTGGATTTCTGCTCATATAGTCTCAGCCCATGATTGCTAAAGGTAAGCGATAAAACAGGAATAAATTTATAATAAATATAAGTGTTAATCTCATAAGAATTATACCTATTGGTCAAGTAACTATCACACAAACAAAGAAGCAAGAAAATCATCAGATTATCTTTATATACTTATATAGTAAATATATGATATTATATATACATTATATGTTACAATTATGTTTAGTTGATATATAATAATAATACTTATATATAATATACCAGGCTTTGGGAACATCAAACATATAAAATTTTCATCCTCTATTTTACTACATCCTCATCAACAATTATATAGTCGATATAATTATATTATATATATATATATATATAATAATATTAATAATAGAACATTACGTAATATACTATTATATATATATATGTATTTATACATATTAAATCAGACACACAACATCTATCCACTGCATAGACAGCAATACCAACCTTACTAAACAAATATGTAAGAATTATAAATCCCAATACGTTAAAATGATAATTTGAATAGTTTATAATCAAAATTACTGTAAGAATAAAACTCTTAGACAATATCTCTTAGTCTATAACTAATAAATCTTACAAAAATAATGATTGCCATCCTAAGGCCAATAAAAACATATTGAGGATTATGCTACAAGTTGAATAAATAAAAAAAAATAACGAACTTAAAAATAGTAAATAAAAATGATAATTTAATATAAATAATTAAAAATAAATAAGAAATACATAGAATTAAAACATTATAATGATAGATATAAATTATAATAAATTAATATTAATGCAAAAAGATAAAATTAAATTAATCATGGTAAGATATGAGGTTAAAGAAATTTTAAGAAGTTTTATTGGAAATATTAACATATAATAATTAATATAATAATAAATTAATAATAAATAATAATCAATAATGCGGTACAATTCAATTAGTTACAACACGGGTACTAACTCAAGGTGCACCAATATTAGAAAGCTGTGGAGTATCTATGTAATACTGTAACTTGCTCTTCTACATACTTTGTGTAGATTTGCCAGTTTCTGCTAATTACAATTTTAAATGTCTCACCCCAAGCCTAGTGTTTTATAAATAATATTATATAATATATATATTAGATAATGATTATTTCGACTTAATCTAAAGGAGAACTCAGATAAAGTGATAATATACTAGATTGCATAATAAGAGTTCATTTACGACACTCACAAGTGTGAGAGTTTGGGTTATTTTGGGAAGAGTAATATGAAAGAATGTCATCTAGCGTGAGTAATTGATCTCTTTGGAGTGTAGTAAGCTGAGTGTAGTATGTGATGAATTAAATGTCGAGATATCTCGGGCTGGTGTTGGACACTTCTTGCTTAACTTACTAGGCTTTCAATATGTTTTTCACAAAGAGAAAGTGGAAATCTAGTTAAGTGCTGAACATTCTATTTTTATAATAACACTGCTGAGTCACCACTCTAATAGTTATGTAAAATGCCAAATCAAGATGAGTAATTAATATACATTTTTATCTAATTTAAATGCAGGTACTCTTTTATGAGACACGTGAGATATAGGTGCAGATCCATATTCGGTAGTTGAATGTAAGACTCTATGCTCTTGGAGCTTATTCCCACAAAAGATGTCTATAATTAGCATGCTCCTATAAACTGGACTTGAATTTTAGTATAATAAGGTCTCTCAATTCCAGAACACAAGGTTGGGTTCTATTATTATCATTGTGTCAAGCTACCTCAGCACTTTGCCATCCATTTAACCGACTCCCTAAAGCCATAATATACGCCACGAGTACTAGTTTAGAATATCAGTAGTCCTCTGCAGTCTTAAAGAAGAGAGAAGTTATAGTACCAGTGTGAATATAGAGAAAACGACTGCGTCGAGCATGTCTTATTATGCTCCTGTATGCAATTTTCAACAAATAAAATGATACTTTCCGTGTTCTTCGACCTCGAAAAATCATGACACTATATGCAGGAATGATATTCTTGGAAAACTTCACTTGCCAGACACTTTCCTGTTAACTTATAATCATTAAAATATAATTATTATAGCTATAATTTTTTGGTAATAAAAAGAAAGAAATGTAGTATAAAGTACATAAAAGTCTAGGTAAGTTAGGATAAGCAGTCTTAAAAGTAAACTACAAGTAACAATATGTATGGAAAAAGAACATAGAACTATACTTACTATAATGAGTAACTTAAATAGTTAATCTATATAGAACTGCGAAAACAGAGTCGTTGCTAAAGCGTAGAAAGTAACATAAGGTGTTAGTAGATAACGCCGACAACAATAAACTAAAACATCTTCATATTGGACAGACCCCTAGGAGGCTACTAAGGATCCCTTTTACACTATTCAACCGTTAAAACCAAAATAGTGACTTAGTATACGGTACAACAAACATGTGATACCATAAGATTTAACACTCATAATACGATAACATCACAACCAACAACTCACACAAGACATGATGGCCGACGTGCGCAGAACCCTACAACTTGTTAAGCCTGCTGCATGCCGACGCAGGTAGGATCCACTTATAACTGATTATAGAAGCGTGGCCACAGGAGGCGATATTCGCCCACTCACAGGTCTGCATCACTGTTACCACTTATGACCCTGACCAATATGTAATAAAATTATTTTTATAGAGAGTCGGAAAATCCAGGTTTTATATTCAGATATAAACTTCACTACACGTATTATATAGGGTTTCCTTTAACGCAGATGTAATGATGCCGATGAAGATCATACTATTAATTTAATACCCTATAAGTATATCAATTATTTGGTTTATTATTATGGAATTCTGATTTTATTTATTGGGACATTTTGTACCGCATGTATAGGGATATAATATACATAGTTAATATACTATTGATTATATAGTATATTGTAATAGATTAACATTGATGAGCGTTTTCTTTTTTTTTCTTTACTCAGTATAAATTTGCACGGACTCTGTACTACGAGATAGTTATTTGATACAAGCGATATTTCTGGCATAATGGATAATAGGTTTATTCGTGATGTGATGAATATATTTCCGTATACGTCACGAAGAAACTCTTAAGTTATATGATCGACTAATATACGTTATAGCTGATAGGTAGTTGCTCAACATACTCACCTGGAACTCATTAACTCAGTCTTAGGAACTTATATGTAGGCCTCACATCTAAGAAACATGCATCTACTTGGAATATATATACCCCTAGATATAAATGATAAAACAGCTTGGAAGTTAGATGGCAGAGTAATGCTTATGCAAGTATTATATATACCATTAGGCAGTTAGTAATAAGAATGTCTCACTTAAATATCTAGGAGATATATATACTGCAATAGTATATATATCTATATAGTACTATATATTATATATATATAATATATCTACTGGTTTATTAATAGTAAGGTATTATATATATACTCATCTATATATATATATACTATACTATATTTCTGCTTATTAATTTTATTAAACTAATTAATACTATTAAATAACTATATATATATATATATATATCTATATAATATAGTTTCTTATTGACAACAAACTACGTAAATTAAACTCACAGGAAATTGTTTTACTCAATTAGTTATTACTTACTACTTCTAGGAAATGCCGATTGCCGTCTTTTATTATATGATAGAGTTAGTATACCTCTCTGATTGTCAATATGTTCTTTATTGGAATATTATGTCAATTTTAACACTATAACATCTTAATTAATGTGACCGGGTCGCATAATATATTGAGTTTCGTGGAGCTTGAAGCTCCGCAATTTTCACATCCACCTATTAAAAAGAGAGAAAAATAATGGTAATTTTCATGAATCCGAATTTTAGACCTATTTTTACATTTCTTTTCGAAATAACACCAAAAAGTGACAGCTTTTTTTTACCTACTCCTAAAGGTAATTGTTGTTTTCTAGCTAGTTATTCTCTGTGTCTGTAAGTCCATTCTTTCCCGAATTTTTAATTTTTTTCAAAATCTCTACTACAGTTGATGTGCGTGGTGTGTGTAACAGATAGACATATGAAGAGTTTTATTTTCAAATGACTTTAAAATTGAATACGAAAAGATTGGACCATTATTCACATAAGGGTTGAGAAATAAGTCATTATATTTAGTTTATTATTAATTACGTATATTTTTTGAGATATTTATCTTGCAATATTTTTATGCAAACATTATCCACAATTATACCCACTTTTTTATTTATTTTAAAATGACAATAATAGCTATTAAATTTTTTCATGTTCCGGCGCAAAGATTGATTGTAATATTTTCCAGGGAGGCATTGAAATGGTACTGATCGGTAAAAAGATGCACACATTTTTAACTAGGGATAGAATAATATTTCTTATGTATAATGCATCTATAGTGTGGTGGATTTGTTCTTGAAACAATATTTTACTCAAAAAAAAATTGTTTTTTGGAAATTTTAAAAATAAAATTGTATCACATAAAATATTATCTATATGTAATAAAAGACTTACCATCTATTTGCGCCGATGCTGATAGAAGCCCGAGATGAGTGTGATTGTATTGTGTTGGATGTGTGTGGTGCGTATGAGATAGGAGTAAAGATTTAGTTAGTTATCTACCTTTATATATTCTCACTCTTTCCTATATGTACAATAATGTTTGTATATATAAGTAGTGGAGAAATATTGAGAATATTGAATTTTTTATTGTATGACTTGTCGTATTAATCTTTGTAGTGGTGTCTAGTGGCTTTTATTTAGTTCCGTTGCGAGTATTGCATACTTTACACTTATAGTATCAGATTTTTTGTATACATTTCAAAAGAATTTTTTTTGTATGTAAATTAATACTAAATTAAAATTATCTTTTCTATTTATTGTGTGATATATATTTTATCTCGATTTTTGAGAATTTGTCTCCAAGAACAGAGTAGTGTCAAAACGTAATGAAGTATTCAAAAAGAGAATATAAATATATAGTAAATTAAATAGATAGCCGTGACCTATATATTACGTGATCTTTACGATTTTGTTCTCGAGAATTATTTTATCGTCATTAGCGGTTTTGTAGCATTGCCGAACCCAATTTGAATGAAAAACTGAAACCAGCTCGGGCACGGCCAACACATGAGCCCGAGGTCGGGCCCTCCCGCATTGCAGACACATGCGGTCCGTAGGTGACAGACACTGTCTCGTGTGCGCTACAATGAATTGGGAGAATGGTGCGCTTAAACAAGCATTCTGGAAAGAGACGCAGTAGTAATACCAAATTACTCGACAATATTATCGCACAGAAAGAACAGTCGCTTTCAGTCCAGGAAAACAGTGTTTAGGCCCTCGCCGCTCCTGTACCATTAAATTATGTACAATAGTAAGAATCGTTCGCAGTCAGAAATCAACTAAAGATTGCATTTCACGGAACCGCGTGACTGGTAGGTCCTCAGTATGGATATGGAAATCGTTTACTTCTATGTAAGCTGGGTTCAATCGTCCGTGCACAAAGATGTGGGCCATTCAAACCATAGGATTACCGGTTGTGTTTCCCTAACTGTCACAATAGATCGACCCTGCCATGTCCATATCGAGTTCCTTAGTCTCTTGATTGATGCATATCGCCACCTTCTTCTCTCCTCTGCCAAAACTCACAATTTCTCTCCTGCGAGAGCGTGTGCCTTTACTGAACCACATTCACTTTTTTTACAGGTCATCGCCATTGGATGTCGAGTTCCACAAATGACTTATCTCACGCGACTAATGATCACTACGCGCTTAACCAACACCGACTACAATTCATACCACGCTTTCTCATCAATTGAAGAAAGCTCAGTAATCAAAAATAAATATTATATTATTTCTCTCATTTTTATTTTGAGCATGCCACTTCTTCCTTCACACCACACACCTCTACAATAAACGTTCATCTCCTCACATTTTTCAATTCATTACTCAAACAACGTTCTATACGGCACATAGACGCTTCATGATGTCGCTCCGATTTCGAATAGATACTACTATTGACCTTTCTAAGATCTCACTACTTCTATATTCCAAGGATCCATAGTCTCGCTCGAGCGTGACTAATTATGCAAAACTAAAGGCGTTTTCTTATCATACTCAAAAGGTAACAACAATATCCCTCATGCTAACTACGCACGCTCTCCAACTTTTAAAGGTTCTCTCCGTACATTGGACACTTTCATATAGCGATCTTAATGTCATCCCAGTCTATCCTCTACCACTGCCCAATTTTCTCTAAATATAACTTTCTCTCTACTACAAATATTTTCTTCTCGCGCATATTCTTCTCTCTCGGTCTCTCTCCCTCTATGTCCCACCCATTCACTATCTCTCTATATATAATTTAAACTCAGACACTTGTTCCAGCTGAACTTGACACCATTATTATATCATTATAACTTATCACACTGATGGACTGATCTCACTAGCAGCAAGATACTGAAGAGAGATAACATAACAAAAAACACTTTAATCGCGCCGCAATCGAAGCACCCGGATAATGCTTTAACATACTTATATACTTATATATAAATAGTTATATTATTATAAACATAATACTATTACTCTATATTATACGTTTACTTTATTATAACCACCTTCTCACTTTACATACATCATATCTGTCAAAATTTCTCTCCTCATGCTTATTCTAAAATCCTTCTTCAGAATTTACGCCACATAAAGGAGACCTAATCATTCACGGAATATAATAAAGTGGTATGTATATAGGGTAGTAACGACTAAATCCCTTACCACGTCATCTCATTCTACCATCATTCTAGAGCTAGCCATTTCCTAGGATTACAACTACCTATGTCATTCTAGGTGTACTTTATCTATAACCACTATTACTCTATTAATATCACTAATATTGAAATAGAAAAGAGTACATAGCACAACAACTCTGTATCACTTATATTGATACTAGAGATATTGATGAGTATAGGTATGACTATTATAAAAACTAATGGAGACATTAGATAAACGCAATCCACCAGTTGACGATACCATTCTTATAATTCTTACTCATATACATCTGCTCTCAACTATCGCTGCTATTATCTATACTCAGGTTACTATATATTGATATTCCATTCATAAAGCCTTACCTACAACATCACTATAATATCAACTAACACTGCCCAATGAGGCTCTCCATCAATTATACCCTATCAACCTCTTTTTGTCGTACCCATAATCCCTAATGAAAATTTTTTCATACCCGTAATCTCAAAAGAGTATTTTTTCGTACCCTTAACTTCTAAAGAATATTTTCCATACCTCTAGACTCTAAAGGTTCTGTTTTATACCCCTAAACTCTAAAGAACCTTTTTTCATACTCCAAACCCCAAACGAACTTTTTTTTTAACAACTCTATTCCATAAAGAATCTTTTGTTTGTACCCGTGTTACCTAAATAACCTTTTCACATATCCCTCCCTATTCCCTAAATAATCTTTTTTCACTTCCAAAAAAACTAAGTTTTTTATTATACTGTATGGTATCTGGTCAAAAATTTTCAAGAATAAAAATTGTGCAAGATCAAATCTTCAAAAATTGAAAAATGCAAAATATTTTATATTTTTAAATTGAATATAAATTAAGTTTGCATTATTTTATTTATTTATTTTAATCTGTGTACTGGTGACGTTTAAGAAGATTTAAAAACGATTAAAATATTTATATTAATTGAAGAGTCTTAATCTACTTATATCTATTAGCTCATTATCACAATGCGTTGCTATACAAATGACTCTAATTTAACCTTCAGTAAAGTTATCACAATTAAATACTCTAATATCTCTTCTACTTCGCAACTACAACACCCACACTACTACGTCTACTATCACATATCGTTCATTCTACTCTGTTAATTTTATGTATAGATATCTTATCTGAGAAGTGTCTCTTATTCTCCAACACTTATAGTCCCCTCACCATCCTCATTTACATCAGTTAGACAAATAGACCATCCCTAATTCATAGTATTTATGAATTGATAAGAACAAATGAGTAGCTTTTTCTACTACATCTATCTCTTGTCTTTATATTGTAAGTAACATAAATCTGGAGTGGATCTATTTATACTATAATATTAGATTATGATATAGTATACTTAGACTCGTGTTAATAGCATCCGTATTTTAATCCTTGTTATATATTAACCAGTAAAGAGCTTCCTTATCTTATTTGTATCGTCCCATTCATCCTCCTCCAATACATTGTTCATTTACCTCTTGTTTTCTCCCGTATGTCTAGTTTTTAGTGATTTCTTTATTTCTCTATAATAATTCAAAGCATCTTCTTATTGAAACTGGTGCATCAATTTGCTTTTTAATAATTTAATAATGCTTCCCTTTTACTTTTAACCGCATTCTGATCACGTCTTATGTCCACCTTCTTCACTGTCTAAGCCCATTCTTCACTTCTACTTCTAGGCACATCCACCATACTCTTTTGCACTGCAACAAATTACTGGGCGGGTCCCTTCCATGTTCGTTGCTCCCAGTTTGTTCAGTTTCAACTTGTTCACGATTCAACTGAATCTTACTTTGCGCAGCCGGCTCACTTAAGATCTGAATTAACCTTAGTTACACTATTCAGTTAATTAATCATTTCCCAGTCGTATTATTACCCTCACTTCCATTCCGTACCACCTTATCGTCCCTCACAAGCCCCGCACTTGACTTCAATTTTACACAAGAAACAACATAACTATCCGATAATCCCCATTCCTAAACCCTCAATGATTTTTACATCAACTTCATACTATCACACTACTCCTCTTCACACCAACCACAAGATCAATCTACTTGTTCAACCGTTGACTACCATACACAATCTGCCAGTACCATACCAGAATCTAAGTCTAACACGACATCTCATGGACTTACGTCTTAGTGGTCTGGCTGTACAATATGAAGGTGTTGACTTTGAACGACACACAATAAGCACCTCTTCTCTGCCTGCACAGAATACACAACGTATTCACAACCAAAAGCGATTTCTTCCGAGCGCATCTCGTCCTCATCTGACCTTCTGACTGCAGATCACATGTCCAGAATTATTGTGCTCGCGAATTAGACCATCCCAGCACCGGTACCTGTTATTAGTAGCCCAGGCGGCCAATGTATCCTCTGTATCGTCTTTATGCAGATGGACACGACAGAAGCGTATATCCTGTCCATGTGCAGGTCCCCACACTTAACAATTGGAGAGAGCCTAATCACACGTCCACTAGACATCCTACAATAACTCATTATCGTATGTTGTCAGGCAGTTCAGCACAGCTAAAGGATTCGAATTAATGCGTACGTCTAATCATCATGCTACACGGCTATTCCCTCGCAGAGTGCACCATGACGGTTAACGCCACACATAGCTTCGACCTCTTCAAACTTTAAAATTTACCATTAGTATTCTCATAGGTACTCACAGACACTACAGAGTCTACCCATAAGCGTCTGATACCTTACATAGTCCACTCAATCAAAATTGGCAACTCTTCTATTCCTTTAGTCTTCCTTTCCACACCCGCACAAACACATTTCACACTATTCACACCACACTTGTTCACCGTTTCCTTTCATCTTTGTTTCAGTTTACTTTACAGAGAGCAAATCCAATTTGCCCCTTCTAAATACATCCGGAATTTTCCCCCTCTTCTCACATTTATTCCTCAGACATGGTCCTGCTTAACCATACGTATTCATACAATTGTTCCGCTGAAACTAGAAGGCGTTTAAGCAGCGATCACAGACATCTCCGAGGTCATATTATCATATATATATATATATTATAGTATATATAATACTATAATATATTATATATATATAATATATAATAATATATTAATATAATAATATATATATAGCATAATACAAGATATATATAGTAATAGTATATATACTTGTATAAATATATATATTATTTATCATATATATACTTAACGTATATATAGTGTAATAGTATTAGTATATAAATATATAATACAGTATAGTATGATCTATAGTATGATAAGTATAGTTATCGGTATTATAGAATATAGGTATCATGAGTATATATATATATGTACTAGTGTGAAAGAATAATACAAGTGAGGGACATGAACGTTATTAGAGGTTCGTGTGGTGTGAAGAACTAACAGGAGGTAATAGCTGAAGAGAAGTAAAATGAAAGTGACTCGTTGACGATGGTATTTGGTCATAACGTGGAAGGATTGTACTGCGTCGGTTGGTTTAACTGCGGATGCTATACGTGGAGAGTTGTGTGTGGGAACCGACCGAGCTGGGAGACCGAAGAGAAAGTGGAATTAGTCGGTGAACGAATGTTATTCCTATTGTATAAGTGATGTTTGGAAACCTAGGTGCTTAATAGGAGAGAATGGGCGGGGTTTTGTATGGGGGCATTGGTTGTGGTCCCACCTGGGCCAGGGGATGGAAACCTTACATTGACGATTTACATAGTGAGGGTCCGTCGCGGTCTGCCAATGATCGCTCTAGGGGTGGGATATTCCTTCTGTTGACGAGCTTCTCAATTACTTAATGGTACAGAGGGTGGGCTTTCTGTAGCTGTTCTGTTCCGGATACGTTTGTCGTCTCTCCTACTGCTTTTCTTTTCCCGATGCTTAGTACACCTTAGCCACCCCAATCTTGGGGCAAAGAGGAGGTGAAGAAAGAAAGAAATAATATATATACCGGTAATAGATATAGTAAGTATATACTATCTAATATATACTATATACATTATATATATATATATGATATATATTATATATTATATTATTATATATAATATATAACGCATATAATAATAGATATTATATAACTTATAGTTCCGCAATGAAAGGGAGGAAATTTCGTCTTAACGTTTTTGCTGAGCATAAACAGAGCATCTGAGGTTTTTGACCGGTAGATGGCGATCGTATGTAGGGAAGCAAGCTCTTGTCGTCTCGTCGGAAAGTGTTGAGTGCTCTATGCACAAGAAGCACGTTGAAAGCGTACGGTCATGTCATGGATTTGTCCAAAGTTATTTGAATTTTGACAGCAAAACTTTCAGTGGAGACGAATTTATCGTCGCATGAAAAATATGCAAGGAAATGAGTGTGTATCAAGGTGTAAATTTGTTATCCCTTTACCTCCTGTTCCTACAGTTTCATTACCTTGCATTCTAACTTTTTCTTTTCGTCTGGCATTCACCGCTCTTCTTTTTTTTTTGAAAGTGAGTGATTGCTGTTTTTTTTATTTTTAAATGTGGTCTTACCTGTAGAATGTTTTTTTTTTTCAAGAGAATAAGTTTTTTATAAACTTTAGCTTTCAATTACAAAAGTTAATAATTGATATAATTGCTTTTGGATTCTGTGAGTTTGAAAGTGTGAAATCGTGGGAGGAAATCTGGGTGAAATACTGGATCTTTATTCAACATCAGGTAATAATGAAGGTGATTATTATTATCATTATTATTATGATTATTATTATTTTTATTATTTATATTATTATTGTTATTTACTATTATTATTAGTTATTATTATTATTATTATTTGTTTGAACAGTTTAATGCATTTCTTTGTTCCATAGGTATTAGATCATAGTATTAGAAAGAAGATAATACTTCAAAATTTGTATTTAATATTTAAATGATATATAATAAGATAAAAATATAAAAAATACACAAGTATAAAAACAAGAGGATGAATACAAGCATAAAGTTAAAGAATACATAAGTATAGGAACAAGAGAAGGATTACAAACACCATAGAAGAAGAAGAGGCAGTACAGAGGAAAAGTCAATTACGAAGGTATACAACACCAATAAGGAACAGAACTTTGCAATACGCACATACTCGAGAAAATATTTCAAGTAAAACCTTACAGACGTCCATCAGATAACTTATAAGAAATTAAAGTATAACCTTACGACGTCCTTGTTTCAATGATCCCACTCAGAAGAACATGGTATACCAAGAAAAAGGACGGTCAGAGTAAAGTACAAAAGATTAATAAGATGGTAATTAACTTTTTTAGTCGGACGTTTTTATTTTACAGACCACATATTTGTATATATTATTATTATTTGATTAATTATTGACTAATTATTAGTTAATTTTGATCTATATTATTGTTGTGATTATTATTCTTTGTTTGGTTTTTTTTTTTTTTTTTTGATTTTAAATTGTGTTATGTTTTCTTAAATATGGTTTATATAGTGAAGCGTTATTTGGTTATTTCAGTTACTAGAGTGTTTTTTGAGCTTTCATGTTTTGATGTATTCTGACTGCTTTTTAACAAACTTCTTGTATGTAATTCTGCTTATGCCGGCGTCAAATAGAACCTGGACAATATTCTGTCCAGCGTACGATCATTGTTTTGTTTTGTTGCTATATGTTAATATTGTGTAAAATCAATTCCATCGGTTTATTATTATTTTATATTTAATACGTATTATAGTTTATAATAGGGAATATATAGATGTGCCTCATTAATATTCATTTAGTATCAGTTAATATCATATTATCATTGTGGTCTTGATTGTATTTATGTCTTAGTTCAGAATATTTATTTATGTTATGATTGTTTGGGGTTAATATATTGGGTTCCATTTCTTTATTTTAATTTCAGTATTTTTTGTTTGCCTTATCTTGGTTGTCAACGGAAAAGAAAGTCGGAAAGATGGAGTACCCGGGTACCTACAAAATGATAAAAATGACAATATAAGGTACACCTAATAGGAATTTGTTACCTTAAGGGTTGGAAACATAAGGAGTGGGTATAAAAGACATTAAGTGGTGGAATAAAGTGGAAATTGTAAGGAAAAAAAATATACTATTGTAATATTATTAAGTAGAGTGTATAAAACTATTACGATTGGATCTATTCGTGAAGAAAGATAAAAATTTAAAATCGAAAGCATAATTATAAATTATAATGTAATTCATCTATTTCCTATACTGTGGTGTATTGTATCATATTTTCTGATATTGGTTTGTTTATGTATTTGGTATATAATATGTGTAAATTGATGTAACGTATTGGTTATATTGTAAAGTATTCGGAAAATTTTGAAATAATTGAATACATTTGTTTTTTGTTAAATAAATTCGGTGTTTGTTTATTTTTTTTATTTTTATAATCTGTAAAAAAAATTTTTTTTTGTGTATGTACCTTGCATTTTTGTTTTTTTCCTTATAATTTATTTAATATTGCTTTGTTTTTTCTCGTTTATATATTTATATTGTACGGTTATTTTATTTTGACGATTGACGCTTTGATGATTTTTGACGACGATTTAAAAGAAGAAAGGACAAAAGGTGTTTTTATTTCTATTTCTTATATAGTGTTTGATATTTTATAATTTTTTTTATTTCTTATATTGTGTGTGATATTTTATATTATTTTATATTTTTCTATTTCTTATATTGTGTGTGATATTTTGTATTATTTTATATTTTTCTATTTCTTATATTGTGTGTGATATTTTGTATTATTTTATTTGTTTCTATTTCCCATATAGTATATGGATCCATGCTTTTGTGTAGTGTAGTAAGGGTTTCGTTTAATTAGGTACATTTAGTTTGAGTCTGACCTAATCTAGGGTCAGTGTTCTTTACTTGTATATACTTTTTTTTGTTATTAATAATTGTATTCCATCTGAAATAATTTATTTATGTATAATAAACTCAGTGTTGTTTATTTTCGTGTTTTTTTTTGTTTTTTTTATAATAAACTTAGATTTGTGTGAGGGGTGTTCTTACCTTCCTTTAATTACTCTGAAAGACACCCCACGATAATTAAAGAAAAAAAATTATTGTAGTAAATCAGCTACAACTTGGTCAGAGCACCTGACCAACAAGAATTTGGTCGCTGCCGTTGACAACCTTGTGAATGAAAATCACCAAATTACCCCCCGTGAAATTGCTGAAACATTGTCATGAGAATAGAACTGTTAACACCATTCTCCTTCAACGATTTCAGTACAGCAAGGTTTGTGTAAAATGATTCCCAAGCATCTCTATGAAGAGCAGAAGGCCTGGCGAATGGATGCTTGCCTGGATCATCTGCTTCGTTATCACGAACAGTTTCTTTATAAGTTTGTGGACGCTGATGTAACTTGGTTGCACCACTTCGAACAGGCCATAAAAGGATGAATATGAAATGGCAGCATCTCACTTCTACATGCCCTGAAACGAAACGATCGTTCCTCAATGAGTGTTTTTTTCGACAAGAATGGCCTGTTGTTTTGGAGATTATCAACGTAGGTGGTACGTCAATGAACACATACTGTACTAAGTTATCTCAAAAAGGTCATCAAGTTTAACATACCTGGGATGTTGCCAAATTCTGCTACATGACAACTCCCACCAGCATGTGAAAATAGCTGCGGCGTTTCCGGTTTGAGGTCCTCGATCATCCCCCTATAGCCCCGATTTTTCGCCCTGCGACTTCCACATCGGCCCACTGAAAATGCTCTCACGGGTCGCCGTTGAATGCTGTTCCGAAGTCAACCACGGGCATTTTTCGTTCTGGGTATCGACGATCTAGTGACGGGCTGGGACACTTGCTCGAATAACAAGTAAGTAGTTTGTAAAACGTGTATCAATATTCAATCCTGTATGTTCACAAATTTCAACAAATAAACCATTTCAGTAAAAGTAGAAGTCTCCCTTCCATTCGGGTAACCTTTGTATAAAATGCGATTATTGCCAATTACATGAGGAAATGAAAGAAATATTCGAAATGTAATTCTTCTTGCTTTGAGGTTTAAAAATTAAATATTAAGAAATGAGAAAATAAGTATTATGAGCATTATAATATAATATTTCTCTGAGTATACCTTAGAAAACATAAACTTATATTATATACACATATTGTTAAAACATCAATTTATAGATGATAGGTACTGGTGCATTAGACTGCACCACGTTCCGTCACAATATTTAGTCAGATATGAGGGGGCAAGGTAGTGATTCAGCATATAACACAGACTACCTCCATTAAGCGATTATACAAAAATAATAGCTTTAAAATTTATGGTAACATTAGTACTGTCCAAAGATTGATAAACTAAAAACATATGAACCAAGATTCGATAAATTATCACCAAAGTCTTGTCCTAGGCTTATCACAGAGGAACTGAGATATGGATCATCCACTTGTGGGAGCGATTCACGCCACACACCTGCTAAAAGAGGAGGATATCGATTACCCTCGGAAGTATAAGGGCCCGCACAAACCTACAAATGAATGGAATCATTGTATTATACCGCACACACACTCACAATAACACACTTCATATTCACTCTACACTTATATATCACAACACGTCTGTGTACTTCCCGCGCCATGCTGTCCCAAACTAAAGTTTCAGGCACATTTCTTTCTGGTGCTAAAGCAATTCTCTTCCAGTATACTGAGCTTTATATCAACATCTTGCTATCTCTTCCTACCGCAGGAACATATACATTACCAAACTAGCGAGCTCTCGACGAACATAATACAATTCCTCTATTCTCATGATCCCAAGACGAGTCCAATGTAGTTCTCCCCGTTCTTTCCAACTTGCTAACATTAGCTTCTTTCTTCCACACAACCACATCATGAGCCATAAGAGAAGTCATCAATTTCAAGTCCCTCTCATGTAATTCTAATTAAATTCATTCGTCACACCTAGACACGAGCCACCAAGCATTGGCGCGCCGGTACTAAGAAGCAGTAATAGTTTCAGCAAGATTCTAATAGCCTCCTTATTTCCATAACCTACTATGTTTCTACTAGCTTTACACAATTTAACGGAGCATGTAACACATTTCCTGGTATCTAAATAGACTAGAAGCCCCTACGCACATACACATCATAAAAACATTATGGTGACGTCCAACAAGGCATTATAATTGCATCCAGATTTTACTTCCGCTTCGCGTATGCATACTTCACAAGCTTCTCCTGCTTACACCTTGCCAATGTCAATTCCGTAATCTTGCACCGGAATACACCCCTTTTTCACACACATATCATTTTTTCCAGAGATAATAACACTCTCATCATCAGATATGTATGGCCGGAGTTGCGCCTCAAACACAACTATACACGTCATCATCACTTTGGCGCATACTACCATCTCATCACGAATGCGCATAGTTTTTTTTTTTTCGTAAATGCATCATAACCCTATCTTATCAACATTTAATCTTTCAAACCTTCCATATGTTGGCAACACCTTGCCACCCGTGCTATCCAAACAGCTCGGTCAACTCACTCTTCAGATTCGCAAACTTATCTAAAATCAAATACACCCACCTATATTTGATAGTATGGGTACCCTTCCGACCTTCCAGTCTCCGCTCGAGGTTCACCTTACTTCTCTGCCGACCTCTTGACCTCTATATATATTTTTATTTTTAGTTATTATATTCCAGTCCTTACCCGAGTCCATTACTTTTATTAAAGAAGTTAACTACTAGAGAATAGTGAGGGCTAGATCCGCTGTTTAGATATTCTTATCGAGCCGCTTAGTCGCTGTTTATCGTAATTCTCTTTTACTTGTATGACTATTGAGAGTATACATAGCCTATTAATAGAATGGGTGGAGTACCTTCCTTAGGTACGTCCATTTATGTGCCATTATAATATATAACTATTATATGTAGTATCATGCATAGGTAGCCCTTTAGTACTAGCAGAGAGCACACCCTCATGTATATGTGCCTTTATCCCTATCGGCAGGGTAACACCACGCGAGAGACATACCGCAGGCAATTCGCAACTTTTAGAGCCGGCGATACCCAACCAGTGCCTACGCAACGTTGTTTGCAGTCAAGTTTTAACTATACTTGATAGTCTACTATTAAAACCTTATATGTAATATATATATAACTATACTATCGGGTTATTATAATTATATAGATATAAGTCTATACGGTCTATATCCATTATAGGGATAAGTATATATACTATACCGCCGACTATACTACCGGGGTACCTACTAGGCTACACGTATATGAATACGCAGACGTATACTAATATTATTACTATCCCGCTCGTTACTACCCTGCATGCTGTTAATTACGCTTATTACTCTGTTACTCTTTTCTGTCTTTACTACAATGTCAGTTTCCTGCGCTATATTTTTATGTGTATTTAAGATCATCTCATTAATATATGATCTCCTAAACAAATCAATTTTAAGTGTAATGGGACACTGATATCAAAAATTATATTAGGATCCAGTTAACGTTTTACGACTGCGTCAGTTTTTAATTTTTTTTTAACTAAAGGACTACTACCCAAGGGTAAACCGCAAAGATGGCAGGAGTCGCGGTCTCTCGGCCTTCCGGGGAACAACAGTGTCGTAGGATATTCCCCCACTCAGGGGAGGTCGCAGGAACCCCCGCTTCTTGTATTGGGTTCGCGGGTTCCTCCACCCTTCGTATGAATATGGAAAAGAGCCCATCTGTAAGCCATCGGATGCGCTTCACCCGGTTTTCATGTTTTACATATTTGTGGTAAAGGTGTTATACGCTGATCCAAAATATGTAAGTTGGTTTTTCTGAAGTGTTCCGTATTTTCATTGAAATTAATTTTTAAACCACATATAATGTAAAACAAAAATGTGATTTTTAAAATTATTTAAAAATACTTCGATACTTTTGATCATGTCCGTATACCCATGTAGGTCACTCTTGAGTAACCGTATTACTTAGATATGCTAATAAATACCAAAAGAATTATAAAAACTTGACCATTTGGCTAAAATCAGAAAAGGGCCTAATATATAATATTATACTACTTATATATTTATATATATATATATTATTTATATATATCACTATAATTTTAATATCATATATATATACTATGCTCTATTTCTCATATAGCCATAACTATAGCTTGGCACTTTGTTACGTATTTACTTTCTTACATTATGATATTCTATATATATTCCTCTGGGGTTTTAGAGCGGCTGTTTATTAGGCAGTACTATACTGTTCATAGGGGCCCTGCTTTTGTTATCCCCGAGTATTCATTTTGGTTTCCTAAACTACCAAGAAGTTACCCTCGCACATCGATATTTTGAAAACATACTGCACATGTATAACTATTACAAACCCGATTAATCATTATTTTATCAGAGCGTTATGGAAATTTGTATGGAAAATGAAAAAATATTTTTTTTTTGTTTTATTTAACTTCCTAAAACTCACGATAGGTAGAAGAATCTAAAAAACATTTATGGAAATTCAGCCTATATTCTAATAATTTCTTTAAGGGGCTATCGAGAGCCCCGTACGGTGGGTATCAGATGGGGAGGTGACCGATTTTTACCATACCTCTCCGTATTAGGGGACGGGGCGGAAGGAACTTCTCCCGTGACTCCTCAAATAACCAAAAGGTCGTGGGGTTTCACGAGAGACCCTCCCCCTGGAGTGTGGAAATCAGTCCAATTCCTTACCTTCACGTCGTCCCCTCAGGATGCCAGAGAGACCTCCGACTCTTTGCCGGTTTTACCCTGGGTACGTCTTTTAGTTAACAAAATAAAAAATTCTTTTTCAATAACATATAATTCACGGCACCAAAGCCACATTCAGTTCCCTTATACAATGTCACATATAATTATGAGATATAATAAAATAAAATAAATAAAAATAAAGGTAAATTTTTTTTTCCAATTTCCAAGAAATTTTCACCAATGGTTCCATATATGCTATCAGTTTTCTTGTATCTATCTAGTTTTCGAGATATCATGCCGGGTAACTTCTTTTAGTTCACCATAATTATAATAATTCTATATATAATATATTACTTATATCTATATATATATATATATAGTTATATAAATATTATCTTATATATATATATATAATATTCTATTTATATATATATATAAATATATTATATATTATATCTATGGTGAGGTAACCCAATAGGGAAAGTGGAAAACTATATGTTTAATAAACTTATATTTAGTGACAAAAAGTTTACTATTAATTGTAGAACCTAAAACCCCCGTATTTAAACAAACAAATCAATAAACCCAATTTCGTATTTTTTAAGTAATTCAGTAAAAACGCTTACTTCAGCGTACTACTATTTTGGTACATTTAGCTGTTGCCTCCATGATTTTCTAATGGTTCCGAGAAAAATAGCGAATTTTTTTACTACACTTGTAAATAATTTATGTAATTATATCGAAAAAAAGGGCAATTTCTTAGATAACAGGCAATAAAAGTACTTGAACGTAAAACGTACTAAAATTTGCTACAAAGAATAAATTTTTCAGAAAATATTTTATTAAACAATATATTTCGTGAAAGCAAATTATTTTAAAGATTTAATTTCAAGACTCCAAAATAAGGAGAAAAATCGCCTCACTTCTATAACATAGCTATCATCTCAATATTTTTAAGAATTATCCAATGTATATTACCATAATCTAATCCTTATAG
The DNA here is from genome assembly GCA_015478945.1 of Trachelipus rathkii. NCBI lineage: Eukaryota > Metazoa > Arthropoda > Malacostraca > Isopoda > Trachelipodidae > Trachelipus > Trachelipus rathkii. The sequence goes on from JABUQX010029150.1 coordinate 55,369, forward strand.
TGACAGTAAGGAATTATTGCTGGCTGTTAAATGTTTCAGATAACTAATTAATATTTAATTTAATATTATTATTATTATTTTATTTATTATTATTATTATTATATTATTATTTTATTTTTATTATTATTATTATATATTATTATTATGGTGAATACTAAAAAGAAGATTATACCGCATGATCATCTCGAAAACCTAAGATAGATATCATAGAAACCGATAACATATATAATTGGAAATCAGCGTATGGATAATTTGTATGGAAATGAAAAACAAAATTTTTTTTTTTATTTATTAATTTCTTTTGTATCTCAAATACTACGTTAAGGTACAGTAGAAAATACTAATAATAGACATAATTTAGATCAGCGCATGAATATTGCCTTTGAAGAAAAGATTTTATTTTCTGTTTAAAAACTAAAAGAATACCGCAGGGTAAACAAGCAAGAGATCAACGAGTCGGGTCTCTCGGCCCTCCCTGTGGGATTCGACGGTTGATCTTTACTTTCCCCCCTCCGGGAGGGTTCTCCGGAACCTCTCCGCTCTGTGGTATTTGTGTCGCGGGGGTCCTTACCCCCTGCACCTATCCGGCGGTGGGTAGGTGGAAACGCCCCCTCTTTGTCCCCAGCCGTCGGCTCGAGCCTCCTAGAAACATATTTTATAACCGACGATTCATCTAGGTGGTTTTTAGTTTTCTTCACCTAAGTAGTTCGGAGATATAATAAAGCTGCTCATTAATTCCCATTTTCAGAGGGTGCAACCTACGCTCAGGGATTCCAGGACTATGTTATCCGGGAAGTTTGCTTGTGGCCTATCTAGTTTCGAGACTAAATCGATGCGGTGAACTCTTTAGGTTTACGCCCATTATTATTGTGTAATTATTAGGAGGTTATTAGCCTTGGAGTGTATTCGAAATTGATTTATGTAGATTCATTCCGGAGTGTACTAATTACTTGATCTATTGGAGTTTAGTATTTATCGCTTATTGTTATATCGAGTATACTCTTAATAATGTTGTATAAATTCATATATTTCGAAACGAAATTTCTTTTCTTATAATCAGTGAAAGCAATATAATTTATAATAAATTCCAATGATTAGAACGCAAAAGCCATAATAATAGCCTACTTCAAACAACTATTCATTTAGCTTAACTCAACAAATTGTACTAGCAAGGTGCTCCCCCCAGAATTGTATAAAAACATCGAGTACCATAAATATATTGCCCATGCTTAATCTAGGAATTGGCCAAAATAAAGTTACTATTTTAAAAACTAATAGACTTTTGAAAGAAGTTTTAATTTTCAGTAAAGTTGCTTTTAACTGACATTGTACACTGATAACATTTTTTTTTCTATTTTTTTTATTTTTTTATATCATTTTTTTTTTTTTTTTTTTTTCTTCTTTTTTTTTTTTTTTACGTCCCAAAGCCGTTGTCTGAAATTAATTTACAAATAATTGGTGAAATAACTTATACAGAAGTATAAATTATAACTTTAGTCATAACGTTTTTTTTTTCTTTTCTTTTGTTTCTATTTATTTTTTTTTTATTAAAAATACATTTGCTTTATCAAGTTCCTCCATACTTATTATATATAGGAAACTTTTGTTCTAAATAAAGTTTTGCAATAAACCTAATACTTTTTCCTTCTTTGTGGTAAAACTTAAGCCTATATATATATATAATTTATATTATATATATTATATATATTTTTATATTATATAATTATAACAAATATATTATATAATGAATTAAGATTATATATTTAATATATTATAATATTATAATATATAATATATAATATTAATATATTATTATATATATTATTATTTATATATATATATAACTTTTACATGAGAGAGAGAATAGGCTCTCTTACTATATATGCCTATTCGTTTGCTCTCAATTCCTTAAACAACAGTTTACAACCAATTATAATCCACTTGGTAAATTATTGACGTATTATCAGTTATTCAATATCGTATAATAAATCACTAATTTTGAAGTTTTGTCACTAAATTAACATCACTTCATCTATCATTATTAAACTTAACATTTCATAAATCTTTTTATTAATATTAGGTTGCCCCTATCACGTTAAGAATTTCACACACTAATGGGAGTTAAGGCAAATCATATTATACTTAAACAGCATCAAGACCACTGAAATCCTTTGTTGCATTTAAAGGAATATCAATTATTAAAAAGTATCAAAATTTTATTAAAGAAAAATTAACTGACAAAAATTAAATTAATCAATAATTTTGGACTTAATTTTTTTATTTTATTTCAATATATCCACAGTATATGAATTTTTAAAATATTCAATTAATTGCATTATTAAGATCCGTGCAACTTAATTCAACATTAATTCATTGCCAGTTTTGCCCCTTCTAAAAATATCATATGAACAATACTAAAATTAATAAATATTAATACTTATTAATTGTTTATATAATTACTTTTGTAGTTTCGTTTTATCTGGTATATATATATTATATATTATAATAATATATATCATATAATTATATATTATATATATTGTATATATATATAATATAATATATTATATATATTTATATATATATATATATATTTATATATATATATATATAATATTAATTATTATCTATATTATATATACCATATTCCCTTCCAGGAAATCCCGCCTGAGATGGCACTGGTACGGAGCCACAAGTCCATCTCATGCATGAGAAATAATTATTTGAAATTGTGTTACTAAGACGGGAGTGTTACTAGTGTGGGTATTATTATTGGGGATACGGTGTTCTGCGTTGACTTCTGGAACTCGCGTTAGAGCATCTACAGACTTCTGTCGGGCGGGAGGGGGCAATTCTTGGATACCTCATAAACTATATTTATTGCAAAGTATTCAGTATCTCTATCTATCAGATATCCTAATATTTATTATATTAGATTGTTGTCAGTCTATACTAACATGCCTGTATCGCCTGTGACATCTTGCAGATTTGGTCGTGTTCCGATCTCAAATCTAGCGAGTGAGATTATATGTTATGTGGTGTTATACGAATTCGTTATTTATTTATTATGACTTTATAATAACACTTGATTAGAATAATGTAATTTTTATAAAATTTAAAAAGAAAAAAAATAAAAGCTTCGAGAAAAAAACTTTAAAAAAAATTATGAAGTTGCCAAAGTTCATATTTATAACATCTGTCTATGGGCAACCTTATCAATTATAGTGACCTCGGCCGGTTTTCATGAAATTTCCAAGTGCTTGAAATGGCATGTAAGAAAGAAAAAATGTAAAAAAAGTAAAAAAAAAATTAAAAATCTGGGACGTTTGTAAGTAGCATATTTTCGTATTTTAAACATGTAAAATCAGTTTTAAAGTTGCAAGAGTTTTTTATTTATTTTACTACCACCCACAGGTTGGGGGTCCCCCCGTAGACAAATGTTCGTGTGCCATGCATTTATCTTCAAATTTTCTTTTCCTACACATGAAATTGGGTAACTTCAAACCTTTTATCAGTCATTGGGTCATTTTTTTTATTTTAGTTTTATTTTACGTTTCCCCTTCTTTTCAGTTCATTTTAGTCATTTAATATATTCATGAAAATTTGGACAAGGGTACATTTTAATAAGGTCTCAAAATTTTTATTATCACTGCTGCAGCAACTACTTTATTAATATATTTGATAACATATGGATCGTAAATATATAAAATCTGTTAGATCTTAATGGCCTATAAAAGCCATTAGAATAAGTAAATAAATAAATATAAGAATAAAAAAAACAAATACTATAAATTAATATATTTTCTTTTTAAAACTTAAAAAGTAAGAAATAGCATTAAATAAATAGAACAGCCACCAATGATTGAAATCCAAATAGTTTCTTTGAAATGGATAAGTCATTTTTATAATAAAATACAAAAACAAGTAGTTGACTTAAAAGTGAAGCTACCTAATTAAAGATATCAAAACCGTAACGAGTGAAATGGAGCTATTATAAAGAACAAATTTATAGTTTTTTTTTTTATATATGTAAAAAGTAAACCGCATATTTGAAAATGATCTTTGAAACAAAGGTTGAAAATGCTTAAAATTATCACTTTCTATATATGTCAATTAATTTACTTATTTGCAGGTTATATTTTAAAATTACTATATTTTTTAAAATATTTTTTTGTTTGTTTATTTCTAAATAAATGAATTTTTAAAACAAATTTCTGAAAGAATGTTGATTTGGCTACATATGTTCAAGTAAAGTTTGTCACATTACATCCGTATTAATTTCTCCTTCGCTCCATAATAAAGAAGATTTTCTAATAGTTCAGACTAAGAATCTTTTTAAAGTCAATTATAAATATTATATTTAATTGAAAAATAAAACTAGTTTCACTTAAACAAATAGATTTATATCTAAATTTTAATATGAAAAAAAATTATACTTTAAACCTATAACACTAAAATTATGAGTATAAATAACTAACCTTTGGTGATGCTTTTGGTCCTTCCTTCTGCTCTTGTGGAACGTTAACTGTCTCTACAGCCTGTGGAGCTTGCATATCAGCAGGCATTTCAAAGACGCATCTTAATTTGGAATCCATAAGTTTGTTTTGGTCTGATTCTTTGAACTAAAATTGAAGATTTTATAAAATAAAAGAGAGGGAGTGTGATAATTAATTTTACACAATCTAATAATTAAAGTAAAATCCATGAAAAATTGTTAAGCATCATGTAAATATTCTCAATGCTGCAATACTGACAAATAAAGCTGAGAAAATAAATCTACTCTTATAATGATTAAAAAACTATAATGCTTTGCTTATTACTATCAATGATTAAATAGTGTTGTGTAAGGTTCAACCATTTTACAAAGGCAATTGCAAGTCCCAACTTGAATAATAGGCCTGCTACCTATTTTTTTTTTTTTTTTTTTTTTTTAAAGATTCACACAGATCCTTTAAACATATTTAATCCAACAAAAAATGGATCCTAGAAAAGTTTACCGTGTATTGTAATTTTATTTCTCAAGCTTCTTTGTTCCTACCGTTTCTATATGAAAGTTATTACCAAAACAAAAAGCACTCAGCATAAAGAGCCCTGCATTTATTATTAGATATTATAAAATAAAGTTTTACTTTAAATATACCAACTTTTCAGTATGACTAAAATGAGTAGAATTATTTAGTCGAATGATGTATAATCAAAGACGGAAGATAAACAGAGTATAAGAAATTTATAAAATCAGAGAGAAAAGAGATACAGTGTAAGATAAATTGTTAACATACTTTAGAATAAATAATAAGATAAAACGCGTTGCATTATCTTCTTTTAAGTGTTTAATTTCTGAAAGAGGAAGTATTTTGACTCGTAGCGCTGAGGGGTTAGAAAATGTGGCCCTTTCCTTCTATATTACTGTATTATTTGTGGTACAACAATTAAAGTCAAGGTTAAAGTAAAATAATAATAATTGTATCTAGTGATAAAATGCCAGTCTTCAAGCGTTCTGCATAACAGCAGCAGTCTATCATACACAACCTTTACAAAAAGTTAGAAAAAAAAGGGATCTATTAAATCAATCACTGTACAATCCTGCTTAACTTTGAATAAGGGACTTTCCACATTTTCGGTATTTGAAAAGCTTTAATAAAAGATTTAAAATTAACTAACTTAAGGATAAAACTGACAGTAGAAAAACTTATTGTTTAATTTAAAAATATTTAAACGACAGTAGGAAAAAAAAAATATTTATAAGCAAAAATAATTTGAATGTATACGGTAACAAAATAATGCATTTTGCTTTCAAAGGAACCATTTATATTAAATAAAATAGTAATTTACACAATCACAAGAGTTTTTATAAGAGTTGTTATACTAGAAACAAAATGATTGGTAAGTGATTTAATTAAAATAAAGAAATTTGTATTTACTATTAACCTATAATTAGTAATTGCAAAATTTGCCATAACATTTTAATTTTTAATATTGAAAAAAAATATATATTATCTTATCTAATGAAGCTATTTCAACACATTTAAGCTAATAAGCATATCTGAGAGTGGGGGCTAAGAATGGACTTCATTTTTAAATTTGGTACATCAAAAATACATATACAGTAACTTAATTCATATGTAATCCTAAGATTTATAAATTCAAAAATATCTCTAATTTTTGGATACAGAAACCTTAATTAGTAACTGCTAAGTCAAACAATGTTTAAGGTCTTTTTATCAGGGATACGAGAAAAAAAAAAAAATTATATACAAAAAATTGGAGATAAAAATGATGTGTATATGCCAATTTTTTTTTTTTTTTTTTGCAGACAAGTACACTGTTATTAATTTTTGTTTAAATTTTATAACGTCATGGAGCATTTTTAAAAATACTAAAATTCTTAATAATAAATAAAGTGTTTTGTAAAAAAATAAAATACATACTAATGCTTCCAAGTTGAATTCTCCATCGGGTGCAAATATCGTTTGAACCATAAATTTATGTTTATTTTTTTCATTTGGATCATATTCAAATGGCTGCAGCATGACAGCAACTTCGACATATTGACTGCCATCAACAACTCCTGAATTGGGCCTAACACAATACTTGCGAGGAGCTGTAGTTTTAACCTGAATAAAATATTGTCCTTTACTTTTATATATATAATATATATATATATACCGTAATATATATATATATATATATATATATATATATATATATATATATTATATTATATATATAATTATATATATATATTATACCGTAAAACGGGGCAATTCGTCCAAAATCAGGGGTACTCAAAATGCTAAGGGTTATGTAGACGTTTATTTATTTTTTTTTTCGAAATTTTTTTTTATATGTAATATTAACTTGTACTAGTTTATATAATGTATTTGTATATAAATATAGGATATGGTTAAAAGCCGATAAGTACGTGGACCGAATGCCCACGATTTGGGGGGCGTGCAATTCGTCCACTTCAATTTTCACATCCCTAAAATCCTCATTAAAGTGTTTTATTTATGATAAACTATGATAAGTCAGTTTTCATTTTTAACATAATGGTATTACAATATTATTTTTAAAAATGGGTTTCGAAAACTAATAAAATGTTCGAGTTTGCGTTCGTTTTGTCAAACTGCAA
>JABUQX010029150.1:67500-87500 GCA_015478945.1 Trachelipus rathkii
TATAATACTATATATATATATATATATACACAAATTATTAATTTATGAACTCTTAAAAACATACTAACATTTGAAGTAACAGCACATCAATCAATACTTATTACTTATCATAAGGGAACTGGATTTTGAATTTTTTTTTTTATGTAGCTAAATAATAATTAGCTTCAAATTATTTGTAATCAAACTCAACAGAGACTTACCTTAAAACATACTTTTCTATTTGTAGGATTTGATAGTTTAAGTGTTGATGTTACAACATCTTTAAAAGGCCCTGCAATAACAATGCTTATTTAGAATATAGGTATAAATAAATATAGGAAAAAAAATCATCCCCATTTTATTTTTGTTTAAATTTTGAAACAAAAATCTTCAATAAAAACTTTGCATAAACTGCTTTTGTATATCATTTTTGACTCTTTAGATAACTAATATTCAAATGAGAATAAATTTTAGATTTACTAGGTTTTGCTGGTTTTATTAATATTGTAAGCAATGGCCTAAACAAGTGGTCTGAGAACTTTCTTAGGCAATATCCCAAAATGTTTTTGTGCACAATAATATTACCCCCTAGCCTTAAAAGTGTGAAAAAACAAACTACTAATTCTTAATCTTAAACTATTGGTATTTGTATATATCTGGCGCATATCTTCTGTTCATTCGTGTGCTATATAATCAAAAGGATATAATGGTGTTTTATAACACTGCATAACTCATCTGTGTATAAACGCTGTGGAAGGATTTGAGTCTTCCTCATCACTAGATCTACAATACCAACACCTCCACATTTGTCATCCATCTGATTATGGAAAAAATGAATTGGTCTTCTACCCCAAGCTCTCACAATTATGTTCAAGTGTATTATTCTCATATTTTCTTTTAATGCTCCTACTCTTACATTTGATATATAAGCTTTATGTCACGGGGTTTATAAATCTCTCTATATAAATGATTTGCTTTGCTTAGCCATTGAGGGATAACGCATTCCCCGATCTGAATGGTCTCCTGAATTTACCATGTGAGAAGGAGAAAGTATATAATCGTTCTGTTAGATGGCCAGCCACGTGTTACGTTAAGCTCTCACACACAGAATTGATTCCACTTCGTCTACGAAAAATCTGCCACTTAGTCATATACGTATTTAAGTGCGAGTCATGCAGAGAGAGTAGCTTTTAGATTTCCGAGTGATAGAAATCTCATAACGGGTACCCATACACTCATAACGCATGTGAAGTGATTTGCATGCTGAAAATACGACTCACTGCGAGTGGTTACGACAGTCGATCACAGACACGCGAGTACAATTTCTTAACACCAGAATAATATGTCTCGGCTCAGCTTATTAGTGATTGACTTTTACTATCATACTGGCTGGTATCATAATGGGGCTGGTGTGTTTTGTTAGAGATTCTAGGTAACTAGCTACCCACAATTTATCGTGTACATCACACCGATCTACTATTTACTAACATATTAAAATGCTAGTAATTAATACAAATAATTATATAATTACAATTCTAATAATATCAGTTTCATAATATAATAAATGATGAATATAATTCATAGATTAAATAAATACATTTATAATGACATTATTTTGAAGTGGACAATAATGAAGAATATATATATATAAATTATAATAAATATAATAATAATAAATTATTATTATAAATATATCTTATTTATAATATAATATATTAAATAATTATAATTAATTAATTATAATAATTCATAATAATAATTTTTGTTAATCACTTATTAATAAATTAATAAAAATTTATAATATATATACAAAATAATATATAATTTACAATAATCAGAATATAATTATTAATTAAAATTAAAAATAAAAATAAATTTAATAATTTTAATTTTAATAATAAAATTTAATATTATTATAAAATATTTTTTTGAAATTATTAATCTATACTATTATATATTAAAAATAATATTATATAATAATATATTTTTATTTAAAATTAATATAATATAATAATATTAATTTTATAATAATAATAATATTAAATAATTAATATATTTTAATCAATTACATTATATATATTATTATTAATAATAATATATTTATTTTAAATATCAGAAAATGGTTTAAATATATAAGATATATATTTATCATCATCATATATTAATATATTTTTTAATATAATATTAATTTTTAATATGATATTTTTTAAATAATAATTATAAATAATTAATATTTACAATAATAATAAATAAACTAATAATATCATAATTTAAATATCTAATATTTAATAATATATATAATTTAATATTAAGTATATATAACTATAATTCATAATTATAGAAAAAATTAAATGATAAACCTTTTATATAATTGATATTATATCAATGTATATTTGTCGGTATATTCTCTTTCCATTGTGCGATCAAACTGCAACATAGCATTTATGTTGAACTTATTTTTTATATAATTTGAGTTATTTTTAAAAATTTTGAGTATGATCTTACATTTAGGTTTCGAACAGTCTATATAGGTTCATCATATATTAGGCGTATAAATATAAAACTAGATGTATCCGGTTTTATTGATTCTATGAGTTTGGAAGTAATTATCATAATTTGTTTATTTATGTTAGTATATATTACAGTAATATATAATGGGATATAAATTTTTAGTATAATAAATACTTATTTTATATATTTTAATAAAACAAAAATCTCATGATTATTGTGATAGCTGTCTTATATTTATCATTTAGCTGAATTTGCTCAACGTATATATTAATTATAGTGATTTATATAATAACTTTCATAACAATATAAAAATACTAATAGAAAATATTAATGAGTGAATTTAGTACTATTCATTACGTATATCACTAAGATTATAAAAATGTTCTATACATATAATTTTTAAAAGAATAATTTGCTCATCTGAGGCCATATATATACCTAATTTATTTTATTTATTTCAGAACAAATAATATTATCTACATACCTATATTATTATGTATAAGTTTGGCAGTCACTTAATAGGTAATTTACATATTTGTGATATGTGATTTTAATATATCCTATATTATTAGGAGTTTCAGGCACATACTTGGTTGTACAAAGACATTCTATTGTAATATTTTGGTACAAGAGGTGTTTTATGACGAGGAATATGATCTGATTTAGGTCAAACCAATTATTTGTGTACTCTCTATAGTTATGAGATAGAACGTGACGATGAGATTAGTTTGGAAAGAAATTATATCACATTTATATTTAATAGAGAAAATTTGTCTCGTGTCTTCATAAAATCACTGTAGATTCTGTGTCATCAGGAAGACTTAGTATTTACTCTATTAGGTTCATATTTATTGCATATTATAAATTGAGGCTTATATATTAGTATAAATAATTAATATCGTGAGTATATAATAAATAGATTAGGTGAGTAGCATTGAGAAATATAGAATATATCTACTTGATATATAATTACGTTATTATTATCTAATCCCTTATTGTAATACGACAGCATTATATATTCGTGCAAGTTGTTGTATCACTACACAGATATATAAGGGCTCTTTTTCATAATTATCATATTTATCTCACCTCGATTTTTATATGACTCTGTAATTTTTTCATCTCTTTTGGCTATTATGTATCCCCTATTCCCACGATACTTTTTCTCACTGTAATGCTTGCCAGTTTTGAAAAATTTTTGCAATTGAATAGTATTCATAGGTTTTGAAAATTACCTGAAATTATAATGTTGGGTGGAATTTTTTGGGGGGGTGGAAGCCTACTCAATAATTAATAATAATAATAAAATAAAAGTAATAGGAAAGTATAAACTAATAATAATAATTATAATAATAAATTATAATAATTTAATAATAATAATAATAATAATCCAATGATAATAATAAACTCACAATATTATTATAAATAATGTATATCATTCTTTGAAAATAGATTATGTGATATTTAATTTCTATATAAGTCACAGATAATAAATATTTAATTATTATTCAATTATTAGAGTATTGTGCACATTATAATTAATAATCAGTAATTGAAATAAAGAGTATAATAATAATAATAATTAAAGAGTAATTATATTAAAATATATATACAACCAAATTAAATAATAATAAGTGTATTATAACTATATAAATACTGATGATCATTATATGATATGTTAATCGAATGATAGAGAGACTAGATAACAAGAGCAATGTATTTATCTATCATTGGAATAATGAGTCAAAGGATATCTCGCACATTTGCTTGTGTTTTTGTAACGATTGTCTTCTTGCATGGGTCCATGTGCTAGTCTTCTCATACATGTGTGTGTTCAATGGTGTCTAATTAAGTTATTTCAGACTCTCGGGGATCATTTTTCAATGTAAGGTTTCCAAGTTTGCAAAAATGAATTAGCAAATGTGGGCTACTCTCAATAAGGAATAATGAAGGATGTATAAAGGTTTAAAGGATAAGGAGGGAGCTGTTAATCGTTGATGGGATGAGCAGGTTCTCTCCTTCTCTTAAATATAAATTTTTCTTCTCATTTTCTCTATTACCTTCTCTATAAACTAAATCTTCTTTCATCATTAGTGCCTAAGTTGGTTCGTATAAATCGTGCTCTATATAAATCTGTTGCTATTCAGTTATTGCTGAGGACACAGTGGCCTATCAAGGTTGTGAAAAATTCTCGTTCTCACTATCACTATTTCGCTAATTTTCTCTCAGCTAGAAATCGTTGCATGGAATAGAAAAATGAAGCTCTTCGATAAGCAACTATGCTGACTAATTTCTCTTCAAAAGTGGAAGGTCTGATAATTATCCTACTCCTTTGGTTCTCTCAGCTCTACCTCCGCAGCGAAAATTATGGTCATTCTACGTCAAACTGTAGTCATGTAATATCTTGACCTATTTCTCTACGCTATTTTGTTATTTCTGATTCCTGCATCCCACTTGTGTGTCGTTTGCCTTCCTCTTATACCCTTCCTCTTCTTCCATACTGAAAGAAAAGGCTTTTATTGTCCCAAATCTCTACTCGGCCACCACTCGCTTAAATAACAACTATTTAGTTCTCGCTTCGTATGTCTCAATACTCGTAACTTTCCCTCCCTCAGTGTTGGAAGCTCTGCAAACATGTTCCAAAATATTGTGCCGAAAAAGGACCCTAGGGTTTGCGTTCCTCCGCGGATCTTCATAGAGAAATACAATTCTTATCCTTAGAGATTTATTAAATATCTCATTAGAAGAGCATTGTGTGACATGGGCTCTGTATATGACCTAGCTATAACTTAATCAATAGATATGTTATATTTCATGTTAAATTTTCAAACAAAATTAAATGATTTCGTCCTAACGGTTCAAACCTTGTGACGATAATACTTCATATATATCTTTCACGTGCATTATGTTCTTATTGAAGGTTTCTTCACTCTCGAGGAATAGCATCACTCCGATACGGCAGTAAGCAATTGTTTCTCTCAGTTAGACATATTCACAGGAGGTCTATTGGCAAATAGTGCATCCATTCCTATGTCCTAGACCGAGTTTATGGTTTTTCGCTTCACTTTACGTGACTTATCGGGCTGTGTAGACACTTGGGAGATAAATGAGTACGCTTTGAACATATCTAATAGAAATTCTGGCGTGGACAACTTCAGAATGTTAAGGGTCGGTTCAACTAACGCGTGGTCAATCCCAATAACTTGACCTCCTTATATATATACATAAGCTATCTCACCTCCTTTTTATGAGGTTATCCTATCCTTTCTATATACTTTGTCATTACTTATATCTAGATTTACTTTTCAATCAGCTTCAGTATAATCGGCTGTTGTGATTAGGGCGACTTCTTCTTCTCTTATTAATTACTGTATAATAGTGGTTAAGTATTACCTCAGTGGTCCTGTACTTATCTTACCTTATCTTATATTTAATTCTCACTACTTTTCATTTAATGATCTTAATACTCACTAATAAAACTATGCACTTCAATCTAAACTCACTCATATTCAACTACTCGTATTTCCGATTGAAATCGATACCTCTTTATTCTTTAACTCTCATATCATATTTACCTTTAACTTACTCACAAATATATAATAATATAATATAATATTACTTTTCACTTCTGAGAATATTGCCTCCTCGTCCTTATTTATTCATTTCTACGATTTATTTCTCTGCTAGATTAGTGAATTAAGAAATAACTATTAGTTAGTGATATATATCCAATTTCTATTTATAGTAAACACCTAATAATACTTTTAATCATAATAATCTCCTTTATCTCATAAATACTCTTCTAACTTTCCTGTCATTCATATTCTGAATGGTGTTTTCTTGTGTTCAAGTCTCATAACTGTTGAACAATTATATAATAAATATAAATCATCTCATTGGCCTTAACTAATGTACAGATAAATGAATTCTTTGGATACTACTCAGCATCAAAACGGTTAGCTGGTAGACGGCCTCATAAAGAATCATAAAGATAGTTCAACTTGTATGGAACTGTGAGTACTTTCCTATTTTATCTATAATACAGTATTGCTCAATTATACCGCTATACAAAAGGAGTTACTTAGTCTACTACTAATAATACTTAGGAGTGGGGCTTACTTGTTATTCACCTCAAATTCATATTAACTATTATTATTATCACAGCTATAACTTATAAATATTTAACATTGCATAGCAAACAAACAACACTCTACTAACTTTTTGAAAGAATGCACACGTAATACCAATATTAAAACCGAACAAGCCACCAATAATCCATCTTCGTACAGACCTGTATCACTACTTTTCACAATAACCAAAGTATTTAAAAATATAATCCACCTTAGAATTTTCCCCCTTATCCCTCTATCAGACTCACAGCATGGTTTCAAACAAAAGCACTCTACTACCTAGTCACATTTTAATAGCCAAAGTCTTAAACACAAACATATCCATCCAGGGACACCACTCTTCCCTCACTTGCAAATTATATAATGGAGTCCCCAAGGAAGCCATTCTTTCACCTACACTCTTTAATCTTTTTATGCACGACCCCCTCATCCCACTTCCCCTTCCATAAAAATTAATAATTATGCTGATGATCTAACAATCATAGCGCAAAATCCTTCTAAAAACATAGCATGCCGAGAACTACAAAAATATGTAATCCAACAGGAGCAGTAGCTATCAACAAACAGAATGACTTCATCACCTCAAAAATCCACTATTACCTTACTCACCCCAGACAAGAGAATATAACATCCACTCAGCAATTTTCCTATCAAACAATATACCCACTCTCAATAAACACGCCATCATCCTAGATTTGACACTTGATACATATCTGACATTCACATCCCACATCAACAATATCACTTCAAGAGCCTCACATAAACTAAATGCACTGAAAACTCTATCTGCACAAACTTTGACCAATGTGAAGAATCTCTCACAGTCGTATACAGACAAGCTTCCTTCCCTTCCAAAATAATGCCTCATCTGTCTTGGGTCACACACTATGGCAATCAATATTCAGAAATTAGAACCCTTGCAAAATAAAATTCTCAGATTAAACAGGCTTCTTTTCCTCCATACCCATACATCATCTACTAACTGAAGCAAAAATTTTACTTTTGAAAGCCCATCTTGACATGATAGGCTATCAATTTTACAGTAAATCAATATCAACAATTGATCACCCCCTGCATTAAACATTACAGGAACCTCCTGCACCTAGAAGTAAAAATTTAGACCATCATTATACTATTCTATCATATACAGCAAGCTCTCCCTTCCCCCTCTCTAGGTACTTCCATGATTAAACTCAACTACACTCTGTTTACTGTGAGAAAGATCTCCGCATGCCCAAATAACTCCATACTTCAAGCACGTTCACCTGAAATATTCCCTACAGAACAAACTTTGGAGCGTCAAACCGACGCTCTGGACAGCATCAAAATTAATAAAACACCCTTCCCCTACTGTCAGAGACGACTTTCCCAAACTAACGACACGATGACACAGGTCATCTCTTACTAGACTGCCTTGACTTAACTGACATCAGACGCAAATTCAATACGATCATTCTAATTGACCACTGGACCTGCCCTGCTCTGGCATCACAATATCTCGAGGTAGCCTGTTTCTCATGGAAGGGTTACCGGAGGCTGCAATATATTATATATATATATATATATATATATATATATATAGTATCTATATATATATATATATAATATAGTTATAAATATATTATATATATATAAATATATATAATATATATATATATATATATATATATGCAAAGAAAAATAGTGCCTCGATATATAATAACATTTGAAAAGGCCGAAGCTGAAAGTGGGAAAAATATTAGAAATCGCGTTCCAGACCCTTTCACCCCCTCCAGAAAAGATGATAAAGAAAATAAATAGAAATTATTATTTTTTAATGCTAAATTTACGACATAGTAAGGATATTTCTGTTTCTAAGTATTGAGGACTACACAATCTATATGCTCTCAAAAATTGATTTATGACTATTCTTTTCTTTACGGAAGACGGGTGCTCCAAAAACCAATATAAATGCGAATCATTGTGTGTACTTTTTCGTCACACTTTATAATTTAAATGTACATTGTTAGATTTCAGAATTCATACATCTAGAAATGATGGCTTACCTTCTACAAAATTTTCCAATGTAAACTCATGTTCCGTTTTGAGAGTATATAGATTATATAGTTTTCAGTAGTTAGAACAAGAAATCAAACGTACAGAAAAAAGTTTCTAAACATCTTGAATATCTTTACTATTTCGTAAATTTAGAATTAAAAGTAACAAGAGAGAAATATTTCAATGTTAATGCTCTCAATTCGTTTAAGTGCGAGAATATATTAGTTTACCCAAGTAAAATGAATAACTTTGTGAAAGTAAAAATTCAAAAAGCATCAATTTTAAATAAATTTTTAAACCTATATTGGAAAAGAAACAGATGACGGCAATGTTGGTTTATACGAGACAAAAGACCATGATTGCTCAGAAAGATATATAGGAGAGACGGTAGATTTTAAAACGGAAAAAAATCATTCAATAAAATCATTTAAGTAATTTAAATATTGCAAGAATTTTTGCTTAAATTATTAATCACGATTTTAGAAGGTTAGCAGAATCTTTCATTATGGAAAATACCCACAATATAAACATAAGTAAAGGAGCATATTCAAGTGATGCATTAGTCAACAATATTTTAAAAGATTATATGTTCTAACCTAGTTAGCTTAACTTATTCCGTAGCTTTTTTTCCTTTTTTCTTCTTTTTTTTTGCTTCTCTGTCTTTTAGCTTTCATTTTTTTTTAATATAATCTTCTCTCGAAAAGGAGGTAAAGCTTAAGTCTCGCAAACTGGTGAAATATTTTTAAATATATTTTTAATCTTTTATTTATATTTAATGTCTTAATATTTATAGAAGCTGACCTTTATTCATATATATATATATATATATATATATATATATATAATATATATATATATATATATATATATAATATATATATATATATATATATATATATATATATATCCATCTCCCCTATTATCCTAATCTATATTTATTCAAAGCCTATGTCAGTAACTTATATATAAGTTTTTCCTAGTTATTGCAAACAGTTAAATATTTATCGTTAATATTGTGTACTCTCATGGTATATATAGTTATATATGGCTAATAAACCAACTCCCTCCCCTCCTATATAGAAATATGAAGCCTTTATTATTATATAGCTACCCTTCCAGAATAAATATATATATATATTATATAGTAGGTATTATAGGTATAGCTATTATATATATGTAAATAAAAAAAAAAAAAAAATAAATAAATAAATAATAATAATAAAAATGATGGCATGTATGGTGGTGGTGCTGATTGTGAGATTGTTATTGTTGTAGTAAGATGTGTGTGCCGTGTCCGTGGTGTGGTAATAAA
Organism: Trachelipus rathkii; assembly: GCA_015478945.1. Lineage (NCBI taxonomy): Eukaryota > Metazoa > Arthropoda > Malacostraca > Isopoda > Trachelipodidae > Trachelipus > Trachelipus rathkii. The sequence goes on from JABUQX010029150.1 coordinate 77,470, forward strand.
AAGGAAGAGAAAGGGCAATAAGATTTTGGTATTACCGAATTAAGAGAATAGAAATGTTAGCCTTATTAACATTATATGTGGGTGTAAAACTCGTAACATGAATCGCTTGATGTATATAGATCTTTTTGATATAATTTAAATGCGTGGAAGTATACATAGTTATACATACATTAAAAGCTCAACATACAATCACGCTGATCACGAATACAATAGAGAGAATATAATATGTCTTATTAGACTTGTATCTCTTATATTGAGAATAAAATGTTCATATAATTCAGTTCTTGGGAATTACATTATTAGCATTTTACTCAGGAGTCATTCTCTCGGGCTCCTCTCGCTCCAATTTCTTATTTTTCTATATAAATATCTCGACATACTGAATTTTTTCCCTTTGAGTGTTGTAGTTATTTAATGGATTATATGAGTAGTGTTTTATTTAGTTTAGGGTATTTTTATTATTATTTTTATTTAATATTAGCTGTTATGGACTCAGTGATACGTCTCAGCGTTCTCTAGTCTGACTTCAATGTTTAATGTAAGGGTGGCTAATGTTTTATTTGCCTTATCTTGTAGTGATATGGATATCCATAAGTTCAATCTACTTATTTTATCTTATTATATTATTGTTATATTATCATGTTAAATTATTATGACCATTTTCGATTCCTATTTGTTTTGATATATAATAACTCCTATTTATATTCTAAGTAAATGTAAAATTTATTATACTCATGTGTGTCTAATAATTATTATTAAATTTTTATCTATTTCATCCTCCTTTGTAAATAGTTAACTCGGATGTTTTCTCTACTCTATTATACAGTGTCTATAAATAGATTGTTTTGATTTAAATATTTTAAATATAAAGAATACTTATTTATTGTTCTTCTAGGAAATTATTTAACGTTGTCAGTTGCTACTCTACATATAAATGTCTAATTATACTTATTATGTTTACGTAAATTTTATCTCTATTTTACTATTTACTTTTGTGCTATTAAAAAAATATATAGTTATTTACTATCTTTGTACGATATATATTCTTAATGAAAAGTTTTTATATATATTTTTATCTATTATATATATATTTATATAAACTAAAATAATATATATACTTTAGATAATATATTATTATGCTCTATTAATATATTAATATTATATTATACAAATAATGGAATTATATTTTGTATGAATATAATATTGATAATCATACTAATTTCTCCACATTGTTTATATTGCACATATTAGTTTTAGTAGGAATAATATATTTTATGCTTACTTATTTTTAAAGTATGAGTATCAGTTAAATATATTTTATAATTCAGTAGCCTATTATATGTCCTACATACATTTGGTTCTTCTACTACTGACTTCTAGGTTCTTGTAGTCTGACCACGTTGTATTATAATATAGGTTAATATACGAGTTTATGGATATATATATCAGTGATCTCGTAGTTAGTGATAGGTAAATCAATTAATTATAAATACTACTAGATAATTTAGATTGCTCAATGGAGTATGCTAAAATTTCTGTATTAATATAAGTTTATCAGGAATAAGAAATACTAACTTAAAATAGGTATATTAACTACAGCTCAACATACTAATACAGTACATATACATCTCAGCTACTTTAATCTATACTTAGAAAATTTTGATATAGAAGTATATTAAGTGACAGTATTAAGGGGTATATAACAGAGTATTACTAAGCTATTATATATATATATATAGTATATATATATATATATATATATTATATATATATATATATATATATATATATATAATATATATATATATATATATATATATATATATATATATATATCAGTGGTACCACGGGCCACGAACGCCTCTAGTCAAAAACAAAGCAACCCACGAACACAATTTCCGAAACCTCCGTACAATGCCTCCGCGCAGGAACGCATAACGTAGCTTTTGGTGCCGCAATTCAGCATGCGATGTGGTGAACCTGGTGTGAGGACCACAGACAAGAATTCAACACAGCAGAACTTGCTGAGTTGCAACGTGAACAATGGAAGTTATGCAGGAGGGCATCAGGAGAGGGAAGAGGAAGGAAGAGATAGTAGTTGATAGACGGGTAGGAGTTCAATGCTCTACAACAATGCTTGAAAGTATCTTTAATTATTATGAGGTTAAAATATTAGTACTCATAGATGTGGATTGAGAAGTGCAGGTTGTTGCATGTAGAAAACATCAGCCACTAACAAATTAATGCTCGCATTTTTTCTTTATATATGGGGGCCGGAGACTGTGAATATGGATTTATGTACATCGACACTATTGATTTATGTGGGTTAAATCCTTCGAGTATTGCTTTCAGTGATGGCAAATTTACAGAATATGTGATATGCAACTAGACACCAGATGGGTTTTCTTTTCGCATTTCTTATATTTTATTTGAGAATAGATTGCTCATAGTAAAGCACTAGTCGCAACAGTCTATATATCGAACCACTATTCATTTCAGGGATTTTACATAGAACACTCGTTCGCGCCTTAGGATTAAAAAAATTTTTACGTAAATCTCTCTTCGACTAAAATAATGCATAAATGCTATAAAAAAGTTACATACAACAACATAATCTCTGTACACCAAAAACTTCTATCTATGGAATCGTTGCGTACTTCTCCTATCGAAGAAGCTTAACGTTCTTTATCCACATCCTCTTTCTCTCCCCTAACTAATCGAGCCTTCTCGTCATGTTATGTAACTACACTCGAACTTGAAGTTTGACAAATATGTTTTCTCTACTGTTTTATATTATATTTAGCTTGTAACTTTGACTTCTCGAACGAGACAATTCACTTTGAAAAAAAATTATCCGAGTGAGACATAACAAAAAGGGTACTATTTTCTGGCCTACTTCGGAACAAGGAGGTGACGTATACATTAGGTATACACATGTTGGGTATTTTACACCTTTTAAATTGTGCAGAATTAGGAGAGGATAAAACTGTTGTCGGGTTTGTGCATATCTTCGAGTATCAATCAGTGCTCGGCACCCCTTGCGAATACAAAAACGATTTAATTATATTGCGTTTGATCTCCTGGTCTCGCCTATATGGTGTCGCCTATATATGTTTCGGTTATCAGGCCTACTCAAGCGACACGGTAGTACACAGACTTGCAAGTACTAAGTCGTAGAACCAAATGAAGAAAGGGTAAAATCAGAAGATTCTTAACCCATAAACGATTATATATATATATATAATATATATATATATATATTAATATTATATTATATAATATATAATATTATATATAATATATATTAATTAATATATATATATTAATATATATATATATTAATTATATAATTATAATAATATATAATATATATATTAATTATTAATATTATAATTATATATATTATAATATATATATATATATATATTATAATATATTATATATATATATATTTATATATATTATATAATATTAATATATTATAATTTAATATTATAATATATATTATATATATTATTTATAATATTATATATATATATAATATTTATATAATTATATATTATATATAATTAATAATATTATAATAATATAATAATTATATATAATATATAATATAAAATATAATATATATATTATATATAATATAATATAATATATATTAATATATATTAATATATATATAATATAATAATATTATTATATATATATATATATATATTATATATATTATGGGTAGTTCGATTTTACACTTTTTATTTTAAATGTCGTAGTGCGTATGGTTGAAATAGTTATAACAGGCCTAGATAGGTTGCCGAACCAAATTTTGGAGACATTGATAACAATTGAAAACCCGCTTGCAGATTTACTTCTAAAGGTCAACCCATGGAAAGATATGATCTTGTTCGAATGAGGCTTTTTAAAATCGGAAAATTTAAATTTCGCCATATATTTCTTAATATAAATACGTACTTACCCAAATAAAATGCAAAATGCAGCATTTGGGAAGTCATAAAACGTTAATTTCTAAAAAGAAGAAAAAGAATTTAAGTTTCTTTTAGTTTGTATATTATTTGCATTTGAAGAAATCCGAAAATTTTGACTCAAGGGAACCCCATTCTAAAACCTGAATGACTTTAAAATTGACCTATAACATAGATAAGATGTATACAGGCAAAAATTTAATTCAGATTTGGCATCCAGTTTCCAATTCAAAGGAAAGTACAATCCCCCCCCCCCAAAAAAAAAGTGGTAATTCGTTACTTCCAAACCTCATCACTTATTTTTAACCAAAATTCAGGTGTCTGCATGAACTCTCCGATAAAAAGCTCGACTCTGTTACCCCTTACTGTCTCTACTCTCAATTTTCAGGTAAAGGCGGATGTTGCTGATATGTGTTGAGCTGTGTAATCTATTTAGTGTTTCTTATTCGAACTTTACAGAATTTGACACCTTGCAATTTCGGTTTTATTGATCTTCTAACTCGACTGAATATCCATAAACTCGATTACCTAAACCACAAACGTGGGAACCAGAAACTGGAAGCCGGTAGAAGGAACCAAATTGTTAGTGACCAATATGGCATATTTACGACCCTTAAAAAGTACAAATTATTTTCAACTAATATGTGCAATAAACAATGGGAAATGGTATTCAGGTGTCAAAGGAACAAAAAAAAATGATTCCCATTTTATAACAATCTAGAGCATAATATTTCAGTTTGTTTATTTAGGAAAAATACTAAACTTTTATATTGACGATCGTCAAAGTAGTAAAACTATATTTTTTTTAATAGAACAAAAGAAATAGAAGAGAAGATTCGACATAAAGTAATAGCATTTTGAGCAACTGACAACGTTAAATAATTTCCTAGAAGAAAATAAAAATAAAGATCTTTATTTAAATTTAAATAAAAATAATATAAGAAAGAAACACGCTAATAATAATAATAATAATAATAATAATAATAATAATAATAATAATAATAATAATATATAATAATAATATATAATAATAATAATAATAATTAATAATAATAATAATAATAATTAATAATAATAATAATAATAATAATAATAATAATAATAATAATAATAATAATAATAATAATAATAATAATAATAATAATAATAATAATAATAATAATAATAATAATAAGAAAAATAATAAGAAAAATAATAATAATAATACAAGAGTCCCCAAAATATTTGAAGCAAAATGTAATTCCAAAATCAAATGAATAAGTAAATAACTTAATAAATACTTTAAGGTTTAAAGATTTTTGAAAGAACAGATTCAAAATACTTTCATAAGAAAAAGATTAACAAATTACATCTTATATAGGACAATGCTTCTTTTCCAGAGAGTTTAATAATTTTCCAAATTGCTCTTTTTTTTTTTTTTTTTTTTTTTTTTTTACAGTTGTCACCACCACTCGAGGGCAGAGCCCTATTCAAGGAGGGGGTGTTGCACGCCTCAGAAGTCAACAACTAAAGTAAATTACGCAGATGAACACAGACGCAGGCTTTGAAGTGGGGGAGATTAAATTCAGGAGGAAATAAAAATAAAGATCTAAGGTCGGATGAATACCTGTCTGTAAAACTGAAAGAATTTGCAGAGAAAAGATGGAAGAGAATTCCACAGAAAAGATGTGGCAGGAAAGAAGGAAGCACCGCAGCGAACTAGCCTGGAGTTACCTACATCAACACAAAACTTATGTGCAAGACACAGCACCCTAGTGCTACGAGGGCGTCGTAAAGGGGAAGTACGCAGTGATAAGCTCCCTCGAGCACCTGCCTCTGCGGTACCTATAGAAAAGAGTAAAGCACAACATCGCGCCGGCAAAGTAAGAGGGTCAAGTACATAAAAGTTTATAAGCCTTTTTGGCCCTTTAGACTTCTCGTACCCTATCCAAAAAGCCGGGTGAAACCAGAGCCCCCCACCCAGATATGAGCAGCAGTACTCCATACAAGGGCGGAGAGTGAGGCCTTGTATAGCTGGAGCAACTGAGAAGAGGAAAAAATTCAGCAGTCTAAAACAAACAGAACTCCCAGTTTCTTGAGGCCGCCCTAGCAACCATTGTGATGTGATGTTTCCAAGACATTTTTTGTTTATGTTTAAGGCCAAGGATGTTTTATATTGTCAACAGGAGAGACGAAGAGAACCAGTCGGAAAGAGATGGAAAGTTAGAAGGTGTCTTAGAAAGGAGATTTGTAGAAGTTTGAGTTTTAAAGAATTGAAATTTCAACAAGGTTGAGACGACCCACCCCGGAAATTCTATCCAGATCAGCGAGAATGGAATCTGAAAGATTAAGACGAGAAGCAATTCTAGTAGTAAAAGAAGGAGCAGAATTGAAATGAGTTGAAGAATGAAGGGTCGAGTATTGTCAACAGGAGAGACGAGAGAACCGTCGAAAGAGATAGGAAAAGTAGGAATAAAGTAGGAGATAAGACAGAACCCTGAGGAACACCACTATTGACAGAAAAGGAAGAAGAAGTCGCCCCCATCACAACAGCGATAATGAGAGATTTGAAAAAAAAACAGACATAAGTAAGCAAGAGAGAAGAAGAAACCCAAAGGAGGGAGATTGAGAGAGCAGTGACGCCTGCCATACCCGGTCAAATTGCTTTGGGATATGTCAAGCGCCACACGCAAGTCTCCCCGTAGTTCCTAAGGGCGAAAACATTAAATCAGTAAGATAGGAAAGTATATTCACCAGTAGACCTCGAGCGCCGAAAGCCGTACAAAAAAAAAAAAAATGTGCATCGGAAAGAATGAATGAGATTCCAGATGATCTAAAAATGAGAGTGGAGAAGAATTTCAAAGATCTTAGATAGGAATACAAGTAAGAGCTATAGGGGCGATAGTAGAAGGATCAGAGCGGCTTTCTTTTTTTTCAGAATAGTTGGACTGTGCCGTGCTTCAACACTGAGGGGAGATGTTAGTATGTTGCAGGCATTAGAGAATATAGTTGAACGGAGGGCCTGGGGATAGCACGGAAGCACACTCCCTCAACACGGGGGGGAATGCCGTCCGGGCCACCCGCCTTCCTAACATTCGTAGATTTCAGGAGCCATACCCGATCAAATGTAATCACTGTCAAAGGCATAGGACACCTGAGAGGAGAAGGAGGAGGAGAGGGAGGAGGAGGAGGAGGAGGAGGAGGAGGAGGAGAGGAGGAGGAGAGGAGGAGGAATGCCAGACATCGTCCAGGGTTGAGTTAGAGGAAAATAGGAGGCCGAAGAGATTGGCGTTTTCAGTTGGAAATAGTAACAGAACCATCAGATCGAATAAGAGGAGGAAAGACAGATTTACAGAAGTTGTTAGAGATGTTTTGGCAAGAGGCCAAGAAAGATTTGTCAGTAGGAAACCAAGGAGGTTACGCACTTTCGTTGATTGAATAGCCCGGCTTTGCTCGGTCGAAGAGTACCCTGCAACGATTTCTAGCTGAACTGAATGAAAATTAGCAAGAGTGATAGGAGAAAGAGAATTTTTCCACTCCCGATACGCACCGTCTCTAGTCTGAATGGCTAGAGAGCAAGCACGATCGAACCATGGATTATGAGGAGAGAAAGATTTAGTCGAAGAAGGAATGAACCTGCTCATCCCATCAACGATTACAGCTCCCACCTTATCGGCAGAAGTCGAAGCGTCACCAGAGACAAAGCAGTCATTCCAATTATAGTTAGCGTAGAAGCAACGCCCGATCAAAGTGCCAGAAAAAAAATATTCGTATATTAGAAATTAAAAAAAAAATTAAGTATAGACCATACGATATAACAAAATTGAAATAGAAATTGCAAATTCTTTCAGTTTTACAGACAGGTATTCATCCGACCTTAGATCTTCAATATTGATGGCGAATTACTTCAAATTAATTTTTCAGTAATTAATTTAAGATAATGAAAAGTCGAAAGAAAATATAAAATCTCTTATGAAGAATAAGAATTGAGACATAGAGGAGGAAGGATGATATTCAGCATATTTGAAACTAGAATAAAAACGTAGAATTTTAGGGAAGTTAAAGAAGAAAAAAACTCTTTCGGAACGTTTTGGGAATTCCGTGACAGTAACAGTTCCACGACCGAGGTGCGTCAACTCCCAAGTGGGAATAAAAGGATGTGGATGGGGGGTTTTGTGAAGCTTTGTGTGGTGCATGAAAAATGAGTGGCTACTAGTCAGTTTATAGATACATTTGTTCAAGATGGATATAAAGATGAAGCGCGGAAAGGACGAACTATTAAGCATCGGTGTGCAAGAGGAATGTTCCCTTTTAGGGTGGGTAATGTCATAGTTTAGGACTATTCCTACTCTCTTATATATATATATATATATATATAATATATAATATATGTGTACAATGTATATATATATATATATATTATATATATATATATATATATTATAATATTATATATATATATATATATATATATATATATATATATATATATATATATATATATATATATATATATATATATATATATATTTATATATATATATATATATAATAATATTATATTATATGCAAGGCCGGTATCAGGGTTCAAGGTGTTAAATAAACCCCCCCTTGTTACCCCTTGCATAGGGGTAAAGCAGGTTAAAAGGTAGTTTTTTAATAATAATAATAATAATAATAATAATAATAATAATTAATAATAATAATAATAATAATAATAATAATAATAATAATAATAATAATAATAATAATAATAATAATAATAATAATAATAATAATAATAATAATAATAATAATAATAATAATAATAATAATAATAATAATAATCAGTTAATCAAATTAAATTATAAATTAAGAGTATTTATTAGTGGAAATGAGGAGGCATGTTTGTGGTCCGCAACGATTTCTTAGGTCAAGTGGCTGTTCCTGAAATATGTATAAAATATTTAGACCAGGGACTTAAATGTAAGGTGTTCAAGTTTGCAGATGATAACAAATTGGCTACCTCAGTAAGGAATAATGACGATGTATAAAGATTTAAAACGATCTTGATAAACTACTTGGGTGGGCAGATATGCGGCAAATGAATTTTAATATTAAAAAGTGCAAGGTTCTTCACTTAGGTTACTCAAATAAAAATTTAACTATGATGTGAATGGGGATTGACTTGAGTCTTTGAGCCAAGAAAAGATTTAGATGTCATTATAAGCAGTAATCTGAAGGTATAGCTAATCAGTGTATGGAAAAAAGGAATCAAGCTAATAAGATTCTAGGTGTAATAAATCGCAACATCGTTTACAAGAGTGAAGAAGTTATAAGTAAGCTGTATGATAGCTATGTTAGGCCAGTGTTAGAATATTGTTCACAAGTTTGGACCCCTTATTTAAGAAATGACATAGATATGCTGAAGAGAGTACAAGGTAGAGCAACAAGAATGATTTCTGGGTTTGAGGGTAAGGGCTATGAGGAGAGGCTGAAGGAGTTAGGAATGTTTTCTGTAGATAAAAGATTTCTTAGAGAGGACATGATACAAGTCTACAAAATATTTACATATATTGATAATACTGAGATCAATAATTTTTTTATGGTGTACCACGGACGTAAAATGCTTTATAGTGTACCACAGACGGGAGACCAGGGGACACAATAAAAAATTAGGAAGATGACATGTAATCTTGATGTAATTAAACATTCATTCAGTATTAGGGTTGTTAATTTTTGGAATGATTTTGCGGCAAGAAGTTTTTGAGTGTGACTCACTTGGAACATTTAAGAAAGGATTGGATAGATATATGGATGGTTTGGGTGTCATATAGTATATTTTGATCAATCCAAATTGGCGGGTTTTTAGTTGTTGAAGTGCGCTTGATGGAAGGCAGTGAGGCGATCTGGGGTTCCTTAACAGTGCCGCCGGTGGATGGGTCTAGGCTCCATGTTTGTCTTCGGGGCTGGAGCTTTCCGAAGACCCTCGTCCGGCACGTTGCCAGCCCGTCTCGCATGATCTCTGTATATAAGTGAGTCTATATTAATACTTAATTAATATTATTAATAGTATTATTAGTATTATTAACC
>JABUQX010029150.1:92500-94180 GCA_015478945.1 Trachelipus rathkii
ATAATTAATAATTTTAAAATTAATAATTCCACTTGTGATATATTAAATTTTAATAATTAAGTAATATGATTAGAAGGCCTATTTAGAGGACCTTTTAATTGGTTTCTTCGATAAAATAAATAGACGCATTTTTCTATTAAATTATTTGCTTATTTTGATCGTTTACCGCACTCCTTATGGTGCAGAGTTCGAAGCCCGTACGGTTTATAAGGATAAGGCACTCAGGGGGTTATAGTTTTCTCAATACCATATACGTTAGAGGTAGAGGGTAGCGGTTAGTGATAACCCCCGCTAGACACCCAAAAATACCAAAGAGCGGGGGTTCCGAGGACCCTCCCCGAGGGGGCGGAATTACGTTCCTACCCACGTAGTTCCCTCGATGGAAAGGCCAGAGACCCCGTACTCCTGCCATCCTCTCGGTGCGTATAATTAATACCCTTGGTATTATATATATATATATATATATAATATAGCGTATTTCTTAAAAAGTTAATAAAAAATAAAAAAGCATAAATTAATATTAGAAAAGTATCTGTAATTATTTTATTATCGGATATAATAACAAAATAAAAAGGTCTCTAAATAGTCAAATAAATATTAATAATTTTTCTATAATTTAATTTAAATAATAATTTTCTAGTATTATTATTATTTTAACATTTTATTAATGTGAAAATTTCTATATATACAATATAATATATATTATATATATATATATAATAATATTTATATTTCATATTATATATATATTATAATAAATTATTATAACCAGACGAGGCCGGGGCATTATATAAATATTCCAAAAAATGTTATTCCTTTTCAGCATAGTAGCTTATTGTAAGTTTAATTTTTGTAAGATATATATATATATATTAATATAATATATATATATATAATATTATATATATATAATATATATTAATATATATATAAATGTTTTTTTTTTTATTTTATTTTTTTTTTATTTTTTTTTTTTTTTTTTTTTTTTTATTTTTACATTTCAACAGGTCAAACAGGGGTTTTGCAATTACCGAACAGTTCCTCAGCAATGTAATATTCCTTTAAAATTTACTAATATGATTTTGACATTAATAGATTTTTAAGAAATACTTATATGAATACGAGACAAATAATCGAAATAGCTCTGACCTATAATATATATTTAATATATATAATATATATATATATATATATAAAATAATATTAATATAGTTATATTTCTTATATAAATATAAACTCATGTTTTTACACAGCATATATATAATATATATATATATAATTAATAATTAATATTATAATATATATATTAATATTTAATATATATATATATTTTACATGATACCACCACTCACGGGCAATATATGCCCTTTTATCAAAAAGGATTAGGCTGAGCAAAATAATTATAAATAAATAAGATAAATCAATAAATAATAAAAAAAATTACATAAAGAAAAATAAAAATTAAATAAAAATGAAAAGTAAACCACCCTGACCAAGGCTTGCCTAACGCATTTACCCTCAGTTGGGGCGCAGGAACGCAGGACTTAAATATTAGAGGAAGATTAAAACAATTTGCGAGTGAATAATAAAAGAGCAAGGAGTTCCGACAAAACAGAATGTGGCTGGAAATAAAGAGGTAAATAAGAAATAGGTATCACATAAACGTGGAATTGTGATCCT
>JABUQX010029151.1:0-22500 GCA_015478945.1 Trachelipus rathkii
AAACACTGAAAACACATTGTAAAATTGTAAAAAGCTTCAACAACAAATATTCATCAATATTGCTTCGATTCCATTTCATATACATCAATTCTTACTGTTTCTTCCTGGCCTCTAATGAATCCTTCTCGCTTCTCATGAGTATACTTGCCAAGAAGCCTCTGTTACTGGTTTCACACCACTTCTCTATGGACTGTCCATGACATGGCCACTTTGGAACTTGCATTGGCTCTTCAGCAAACTTTCTTATTTCTGATATTTTGAGTTACAAGTAAATGGAGGTTCATATATATTTTCTGACCAAGTCTCTTAGTTCAGAAAGGGAAGTTGCCATTTGATTTACTGCAGGTTGTTTTCCTAGGCTGAACAGATAGGTCTCCTGGTGCATCATCTCTTCTTCCTTAATTCATTATCTTCTGAACCCCGCTTTCCCTTTCTTCTTGGTTCTTCAAAATATAAAGTGTCTGAAGCACCATTTCACTAAATGCGACCACGATGAAACGTTGGATTGTTGGCAAAAACAATATCTGCTATTTCTGAGATTTTAGGAGCTTTAAATAAAGAATATGGCGAGGTCCTTCCACCCAAGAGAATCCATTTGATTGTAAACCAGCAGGATAGTAAACGCCAACAATGTTTTCCACAAAGCAGTTGTAAAGTCTTCAACTTGTTGCCTTTAAGACCATGTTTCGAAACCCCCATATGCGGATAATCCTATTTGCAGTTGTTAACTATCGAGAGTGGCTTACAGGACCAATTTCTAATAATGCCAGATCAGTTGCAAGTACATCTGTCCTTATGGCCTGAGATATCCTGTAACCATAAGCCTGATCTGTAGAGAGATCTTTGACGACAGTGTCACTCAATGGAACCAAAGGCTCTGGAAAGGAAATTCTGAGAAATGAGGGATTGATTTCTAGTTCTGTTGCAGTATCAAGCATGTTGCCATTCTTACCACTCCACTTGCTGTTAAACAAAGTTTTTTCCATCCAACTCTGTGATCAAGTGCCGCAGAGGTAGCTCATTAGTATGAAGAGCACAAACCAACCAGATGAGTTTACGATTCAGCTTTGCCTCAACCCAATGCATGACTTCTCCTTCCACCAGTGTTAACATTCGTTGAGTCACCAAACGTTTTCGTTGCAAACTTTTATCAATGTAGTTTTTCTTTAAGAAATCCACAATATGGTTAGCAATAACTTCAGCAGGTTTCCTATTCGTTAAGTCTTTCTCTGAAGTAAAATGACAAAGACACCTTCCCCTGGCTCACTGCAAACATTGTAATGCTCTTCTTTCACAATACTTGGAAACTGATGACTTGAGTTATCTGCTTGTAACAGAACTTTAGTGGAATCTTTGCGTCCATCAAAGAAAGATACATTCAATTTTGCCTATCCGGCATCGAGCATGAAATTCCTCATCAGTGATTGTCATGACTTTTTTTCTTTCCCTTGTGTACTTTATTTGTGATCAACTAAAGTCTCCTATCCTCCTCAGTAATTAATCCAGCATCCAAAAAGGCAGCTGTTGTAATGTGGCAGCTGTAGCACATAGACCGACACCATACCTAATACTTTGTTATGCAACATTGCGCAATGTTAATGCATTATACTAACTTGTGTACTTGAAGTATAAGGTACTTCAAAATCACGTGGAATTTGCCAAGGATCTTCAGATTCTTCATCTGTAACATCAGTTGCTCTTCATCTTCGTCGGAGAAAAGAACTTCATTTGGCTGTAATGTTAACTCTCCTTCCATTTCTGCTTATATACAGAAATTCTTCTTTAATTCATCTTCTTGCCTCTTCGCTTTTAATTTGTCTTCTGTGCTCAGGTAGATCTGGTATCAATTTGATACTGTACAACAGATTCAACCTTCTCCCTTTGAATATTAATAAACATAGTTCTTTGACAAGGGATCTTCATATCCTTAGAACAACAGTAGGAGATGTGCACTTTATGTTTAAAGTCAGCACCACCTTGCATGAACCCTCAAATTCTGAACATTGCTTAATCTCACACTTGCAATTGAGGATTTCAAAGGGCTTGTCTAACGTTGCTATGAAAGCCTCTTTAGTTCCAGTTTTCCTCTGCCAAGTGGTATGTATGTTTCTGGCCTTTTCCCAGTTTTTTCTATCTTCTTCAAGACTGTGACTCTCGAATTTTAAAATTTGCCCATAAAATATACTTTTTGCTACGCTCATTTTCAAAGCACTTTTGGATAAATATCCCTTGCAAGAGTGGCTGCTGGGTAATTCCTGATATTCTCTCCATCTCTTAGCAGAAACCCATATCTCAGAACATCACGTAGAGTTGCGAGTTCAGTAGGCAGCATTTCTCGACCAGTTCCAAAGAAGTTCCTCATGTGAGTGGAAGTTGACAGTCTTGTCTTCCTTTTACTAGCCATGGTTCCGAATTTTCAGATTTTGCAGTGGAAGAAAATTATTTGTGCCTGGAAAAAGAAAAAAAGAAATGTCATATTTTGTATGATAATAAATAAATAAAAGACACTCAGCTGCAATGAGTATTGCTAGTTTAAAAACTTTTAAGAGTGGCATTATAATTTTTTACAGATGTTATAGTAATAATATAAGTTATATTCTTAAATTAGAGCAGAAATACAGACACGAGTTTATGTAAGAAGGGACTTCTTTAGCGAAGACAGTTTAGCTGCGCATTTTTACATGAATGCTGAAAATATCACAAATTTGAAGTACTATTTACCAAGCAAAACAATGTAATTCCCAGTTCTTGTATAAATATAATTGTGAATCGCTAGTCAAAACACAACTTTTTGAACCCATCAATTTTTGAAAAGGAAGTCAAAAAATTTGCTAAAAAGCCACCATCGTCACTATCAGTGCTGTTGCCAGGGGTTGCTGATAAGGCGGCTTCCACTTCTGTGAATCTTTTTTGTCACCCGAGCAAGCTCCTCGGTTATGCTATTTAAATGCACTCTAGAAGTGGTTCACCGTCGGAGATGCCATTCTTTGGGTTTCAGCTAGCTTAAAGGAATTCTTATTAGAACTTTTATATATCGAAACTAGATTGATTATAATAAATCTAAAAATTTTTTCATAATTCTTTACCCAAAAAGTAAGGAAGTATCGGCCGAGTATCGGCCATATTAACCGATACCGATACGAAAAATAACCCCAAAAATGGCCGATACTGCGATACGATACCGATTACCGATCTATCGGTACATCCAATATTATCATTTATATATAATATAATATTATATATATATATATTATATAATATATATATCTATAATATAATATTATATATATATATATATATATATATATATATTACCGTATATTATATAATATAGATAAAGAACTTATTATATATATAAAATATATATATATATATATATATATATATATATATATATATATATATATATATATATATATATATATATATATATATATATATATATATATATACACTAAAGGATTTTTCATTTTTGCATTTGTGCTTGTGAAGGTAAGAAATGCTCTTGTTTTAAGGAAGAAGGCAAAAAAAAATTTAATTTCTTTCTTTTACAATGGTTAAGGAAGCTTTGTGAATAAAGCCTTTAAAAACAATAAGATTGTGCCAAATATTTGCGAGATATTCATATTTTTTTTCCATATTTGATATATTTATAAAGAAATTAAATGATAATGTTTTAACTACGTGGTAGGCCCATTTAAATTGATGATGTTTGCTTCAATAAAATTGCTTTAAATCAAATTTCTTCCAAATCGTTGAACTCCATCACAGTAGTTGATTATTTATAATATAAACTATGTTATTTTTTTATTTCTGTTTATTACAAATCGCCGTGCTCTAGCACAACAGCTAATTCCAATTGTTTGTAAAAAAAAGTAAACCTGATAAATCCTGGTCGATTATGCTCGAAATTTGTTCTAAAACTGTGTAAACATTTCTTACAGAGCGTAAGCACAAATGACTAAAACGAAAACTGTCTAAATAAGCTAGTTTTCTAGCTAAGGATCGTAGTTTTCCCTCTCTCGAGAGCGGAGGTTTGAATCTTTCTGCCTGAGCGGTCACAAAAAATTGCTGTCAGTATAGCCAACACCTTCAGTAGAAGTCTATCATAACATACAAAAATCGCACGTTCTCTCATGCTTCTTTTCTTTCAAAGAAGGTCCTCCCATCAGGATTTAAAAACACGTCCATGGTGGCTAGAATTTCCAAAATGCTTGCTATCAAGCCTTGATAATCTGTACACTCTGATCCACTTGGTTTGGAAACACCTATAGCTCAGTTTCCCCAGAGCAAGAACCTGCTGTAATACGTAACGATAAATGCTGTCAATTCCTGGGATAGAAGTTCGGTGGCTAAAGATTTAAAAAAAAAATTATATTGAAGATTGATATTTGAAGTGTTTGTTTTGTAATGAGCTTTTGAGGTTCATATTTCGTAAGAATGCTTATTACTAATTATACTCATTTAAAAGCCATCAATTTTGTTTGCTTCATGCACTTATTTATAAACTTTTATTTTTTTTTAACTTTGTTGAATTGTGTAGATTACATTCTGCAAAAAATATTTTTAAGATGAATTATCAACTTATGTTTAAATGACTGTATGAGTCATTCATTTATTTAAGTATTGTTGGAATGGTTCATTAATTGGACATAATGTAACATTTCAGGATGAAATTACAATGGTGCGGCAGTTACAACATAGAAATGTTATTAAATATTTAGCATCGTTTTTATCTGGAAATCATTTGTGGATCGTTATGCCTTTAATTGGTTATACATCAGCATCAAGACTAATTGTTTCACATTTTACAAGTGGCTTACCAGAACCTGCTCTAGCTATCATATTCAAAGATATTTTGTGTGGTTTACACTATCTTCATTCGAAAGGAATTATTCATAGGTAAATAGTTTATAATTCTTCAAATGGTTTTAATATCTAGTATACCTTAAATTTTTATGCTTTTTTTGTCATTAATTATTAATTATTCAGTAAACTGTTAAACTTTATAAAATAATTTATTTTGCTGGTTATAAAGTTACCTACAGCTTAACTTGCATCTCCTCCGTTTTTTTATAACGTAGTTCTGATAATATTTAATGTTTGAATTAATGTTTGAAAAGGTTAATTTAAAAAAACGATAAAAATTTGATGCTAAGGTTTGAAAAATTCAATATATGTTTTTGTTGTTTGAGGTTTTATAGATTTTAATTATGGTAAAAGTAGACAATATTATAGTATTATTCTTACACTTTTTTTTCTTTTTATAAATATATATATATCGCTGTAACATCCCAAACCTCAATTGTAATATTTTATATTAGGGTTAAATTACTGATGATTTACAACAATGTTTACGTAATTTATTAATTTTACAGTTGAATGCTGCTATTTATTGTAAAAATGAGTTTTTGTTCTTGATATTATTTTTCAACTGATAATTTGGAATTAAGATATTTTACATTTTTCCAGGTTTTAAAAAGATATGTGGGCGTTATTAATTTTACTTACTACAGAATTATTTTTTCTTAGCTAATTATTAATCATTCTAGGAAAATATTTTTCTATAATAATCATCATCATCTGCCCTTTGGTTCCCCAGAACTTGGGATAGGGTGCACAAACAAACACCAGAAATCCGAGTCATACTGCTCATGCTGCATGAGCATTTCTAGGGCATATATAAGTGGTAGTGGGATCTGAACCCAGCTATCACTGTCCTTATTGTTGCCTTTTAAAACACGCACAACGTACGTTGTGGAAATTCCCCCCCCCCTCCCACAAACAGGGATAATAAAATATATATATATATATATATATATATAATATATATATATATATATATATTATATATATATATATATATATATATATTATATATATATAATATATATATATTATATATATATTATATGTTTTAAATATTTTATATAATACTCAACTTTTCCTTTCATACAAGTTTGTATATTAATTCTTGACTTAAATCTGTCGTTTGTGTGTCTTTATACTAACTACTACTACTAAAGTGTTTTATTAAAAATTCAATTTTATTTGATTTATCTTATCAACACCAAAAGATAAAATTAAATCTCTTACATTTATAATTTAGATGATAATCAATTTCCCATAAAACATATATTAATCCTTTTAATAATATATTTATTTTATTTATTTTAATTTTAGTTTATTTTTTTTTATAGAGACATTTAATTCTTTTCTATTGTCTTTGTACAATTATATTCGACTATTTCTTAGGTGACTTACATCTTGCAAAAAAAAAAAAAAAAAAAAACCTTTTGTATTACAAAAATGTACCATCTCTGAAAATATAGTATTTTTTCTCATACTTTTTTTCCATTTGCCTAATTTGAAAAGGAAAATTTATAACTCCCATAAAATGAATTGAATATTTAATTATTTAATTTGCGAAACATAATTAATTGCATAAAACAGTTAACTCATAAGGAGGGTCTGATCCCCAAATTATAATAACATAGCTTATATTTAAATAAATACGATACTGTATCAGTATTTGTTATTTCCCCCCCCCCCCTAGTTTAATTATCCTGAAAATAAATTAATTGTTTTCTTGTAAATATTTGAAATTTACTCTAGTAAGATGTTTTGCTTTTCTTTTTTAGCAAAAAATGGGAATTTGTTATTTTTTTTCCGCAGATCAATAAAAGGCACTCATATATTAGTCGACAGTGAAGGAAGGAGTTTATTATGTGGCTTTAGACATAGTACAAATTCTATTCTTCAGGGAAAATGGGAAAAGAGAATTCACAACTACCCTGCAGAAGCTGCTTATAATTTAAATTGGGCAAGCCCAGAAATGCTGAAACAGGTATAGAAGGAAACATTAAAACTTGCTTTTATCATAATTTTTTGGGGGGTTGGAAATTTTTATTTAGTTACAGTGCGATAAAATTTATTTTGCATTTTAAGTCCAGGGTTGTGGAGTCGGAGTCGGAGTTGGGGAGTCGGTAGTTTTGAAGAGAGTGGAGTCGGAGTCGGCAATTTTGAAAAGGGTGGAGTCGGAGTCGGTAATTTTGAAGAGGGTGGAATCGGAGTCGGAATCGGTAATTTTCAAAAGAGTGTAGTCGGAGTCGCCAATTTTCAAAAGGGTGGAGTCGGAGTCGGAGTCGGTATTTTGAAGAGGTCGGAGTCGGAGTCGGTAATTTTGAAGAGGGTGGAGTCGGAAAATTTTTGAACCGACTCCACAACCCTGATTTCAACATAGATAATCAATATTAGTTACATCACCAAATTGGCAGAAATGTTCAAATTTGATTAGAATATCCAATCCAATTGTTCCTATTTAGAATGATATTTATAAAATGAAATTTTCTCTCTTAAAAGGTTGATTGTTAATTATTAGTAGCTTTTTACTAGGGCAAATGTTGCGCATCCCACCCCTATCTAATAATCCACGAGGAGAATATATATATATACTATATATATATATATATATATTATATATATATTATATATATTTTTATATATTTTCATTGTATTATATATATATTTATATATATATATATATATATATATATATATATATAATATAATAATATAATATAAAATTCAGAGGGAGAAGTTAAGTGAAGAAGGTAAAAAGGATAATATGCTAAGACGCGCTCGCTAGTAATCGGTTGATGTGAACAAGTTTGATACTGAACAAATTGGGGGCAAGAAGGAAGCAATGTTAGTAGTGCAAAGGAAGTGTGGTGGATGTGCTAAAGTAGGAAATTAGAGAATGTTAACAGCGATGGTGGAATGAAGAGGTGATGCAAGCAGTTAAAAGGTAAAAAAGAAGCGTGGTTGAATGTATAAAAGCAAATGATGAGTTTAAAAGTTATCTTGGAATTCTATAAGGAGGAAAAAAGAAATACTAAAAGGTGTATACTAGGAGAAAACAAGAGGTAATGAACAGTTTGGAGGAGGATGAATGAGGACTTACAAGGCAAATAGGAAGCTCTTCTGGAAGGAACGCGAAAGGTTAAGAATGAGATAGGGGAATCTGCTTAGAATAATGAATAGGGATGGGTGACTATTATCTGATGAAATGGATGTGGGAGTGTGGAAAAGAACACTTCGAAAATCTGCACAATATTAAAGTAATGATGAGCTGTTAGTGAATGTGTGTGTTTTGATGGTGCAAGAAGGATAGGTAATTTTGGGGATGAGGTTATTAGTAAGGAGGAGGTAATGGGTAGGTGAGAAGTTGAAGAATGGTAAATCTGCAGGTATACGATGAAATTACTAGTGAATTGATCAAGCGGAGCGAGATGGTGATTGATTGGATTTGGAAGTTTTTGTAATAACAAAGCGGTTTATGGAGGGTATAGTTTCCAAGGGATTGGAGGAGAGCGGTAATAGCCCCCTTATAAGGGTAAGGGAGAAAGGGAACTGTAGAAATTATAGGGGAATAAGTTTATTGAAGTGTTGTAGGGAAGGTATATGCTGGTATTTTGGTCGAAGGTGCGTCGAAGTGGACTGAGGATGATTGGTGAAGAACAGGGGTTTTAGGAGTGTAGGGATGTGTGGATCAAAATCTTTTACATTGAAACAAATGAATTTGAGAAAATGAGGGAGAGAAGAAATAATTATATTAGGCATAAATGATTTGCAACAAGCGTATGAAAGAGTTAATAGGGAAGCTTTATGGAGGTATTAGTGATATATGGTGTTGGTTGGTGGCTTCTGAATGGAATCAAAAGTATGTAATAACGATAGTGAACGGTGTGTAAGAATAAATGGTGTTCAATGTGATTGGTTTAGGATTAATAGCGGAGTGAGACAGGGTTTGTTATGTTCTCCTTGGTTATTCAATGTGCTATATGGATGGGGTTATGAAAGAAATTTGGAGGTGGGGATGGCAGGAAAATGGTGTTAGAATGATGGAGAATGGAGGGAAGTGGAAGGGTGCCCTAACTATTGTATGCGGATGATTTGGTTCTGTGTGGCGAGTCTTGAAGAGAGTTTGAGAGGATTGGTGGAGAGATTGGCCAGGGTATGTAAAAGGAGGGGTTTGAAAGTAAATCGTAGATAAGAGTAAGGTTATGGTTGTGAGTGAGGACAGTCTTCAGTGTGAGGTTATAGATGGTGAGCGCTGGAGCAAGTGTCTGAGTTTAAATATTTTTAGGGTATGTTGTTGGATGAGAAGGACGGATGATGCAAGTGTAGTAGGAAAGTTTGTGAATGGCAGGAAAGGTGGCTGGGGGGTGCAATTAAATCGTTGGTGAATGTAAAGGGAACTAAGTCTTGAGTGCGCTAGAGTCTTAACATGAGGGTAACGTTGTTACCTGTGTGTTTATTGTATGGTAGTGAGACTATGGTCTGGAATAAGAAGTTATGATCTAAAGTACATGGGTTCAGATGGACAATCTTAGGGGATGCTAGGCTGTGAAAAGAATTAATAAAGTTGGAGATATGAAAGTTTTAAAGAGTGGTGTGGTGTGAAGAAAGGGGTAAATGAGAGAATAAATGAAGTATGTTTGAGATGGGTTTGTCATGTGGAAAGGCATGAATGAAAGTCGGTTGGTTAAGCCGGATGTATAGTGGAGAGTGTTTTGGAATCGACCGGGTTGGAGACCGAGAGAAAGTGGATTGAGTCGGTGAACGAATGTCCGAAGGAGAGAAATGTTTGTAGTTTTGCAGAAGGTCCGAGAATAAAGGTGCATGATAGGAGAAGAATGGCGGGGTTTTTGTATGGGGGCATGGTTGTGGCCACCTGGCCAGGGGATGAACCCTTACATTGAAGATTACCATAGTGAGGTCCGTCGCGGTCACTTAGTTGATGCTCTAGGGTGGATTTCTGTCTGTGACGAGCTCTCATAATTAATGGTACAGCGGGGGCGGTAAAGGCTGGCTTTTTTTCGACCTTGTTCATGTTCTTCCTAACTGCTTTTCATTTTCCGATGCTTGTTACAGCACCTACCCCAATCTTGGGCAAAGAGGAAGATGAAGAAGCAGAAGAATATATATATATATATATATATATATATTATATATATATATATATATTAATATATATATATATATAATATATACTATATATTATATATATATATATATATATATTATATATATATATATATATATTATATAATTATATATATTATATATATTATATTATATATATATATATATATATATATATCTTCCCTACAGCACTCTAAACTAATTCCCCTATAATTCCTACAGTTACCCTTATTCCCCTTACCCTTATATAAGGGTACTATACTGCCTCTCATTCCCTCGGAACTATACCCTCCATAAACGCTTTGTTACGCAACTTCCAAATCCAATCAACCATCATCTCGCCTCCGTTCTTATTCATTTCACCAGTATTTCATCTATACCTGCAGATTTACTATTCTTCAACTTCCTCACTCTACCCACTACCTCCTCCTTACTAATGACCTCATCCCCAAAATACCTATTCCTTCTTGCACCATCAAACCCACACACCTTCACTATCACCTCTTCATTCCTGCCAATGTTATGCAGATTTTCGAAGTGTTCCCTACACACTCCCCTCAAATCCATTTCATCAGTTACGAGAGCACCATCCCTATTCATTATTCTAACCAGATTTCCCTTATTCTCATTTTTAACTTTTCGCTCTTCCTTCCAGAAGAGCTTCCCATTGTCTTGTAAGTAAGTCCCCATTCATCCTCCTTCCAAACTGTTTATTTATTTTACTTTCAACCGATTGCATCACCTCTTCATTCCACCACTCACTGTTAACATTCTTACTTCCTGTTTTAGCACATCTACATAAATCTTTTACACTGCTAACAACCACTTCCTTCATTTGCTTCCAGATTTGTTCAGTTTGAACTTGTTCACATTCAACTGATTTATTTGCAAGCGCTCTTAAATACTTATCCTTATTACCTTGTTCACTTAACTTCTCACTCTTAATTCTACCCACTTCCTTCCTTATCACCTTCCTCTCCATCCAAACCCCCACTAACTTAATTTTACATAAAACAAAATAATGATCTGATAATCCCATTCCTAACGCCCTCACTGATTTAACATCCAACATATACTTCAACATCTCCTTCTCCACCAACATAAAATCAATCATACTTTTCACTTCGATACCATCTCATCTCTACCTGCACCAACTCTAGTATACATATGAATACTCTTTTGTTTAAATTTAAAATGAACGCCTCGTGGCGCAGGAGGTTGAGTCGCCGCCTCTCATACGAGAGGACGCTGGTTCAAATCCTCCGCGTAGCAGTTGGAGTTTTATCTACCTGGGGGCAAGAATTAAAACGACTGCGAACACGTTGGTGGCGCTGGTTTTGGATAGTCGGCCTTAAAGTTCGATTTCCTGTGGTCCCCCCGTGTTATCCCCTGCATAGGGGATAAAGCACGTTAAAGTTTTTTTTTTTTTTTTTTTTTTTTTTTTTTTTTTTTTTTTTTTGAAGTGTAATTTTCATTTGAACTGTTTAATATTTTGTGCTTAAGAAGGAAGTGTATTATAAAAATAATTATGCTTTATTGATTTTAGATTATTCTCATAAAGTACATTTTAGTGAAATTTGTTACATCTTTATTCCAGGACGTGGAAGGCTATAGTGAAAAGACTGATATATACAGCTTAGGAGTTACTCTTTGTGAATTGGGCAATGGGGAAATCCCATATTGTAAATATGAACCACAATTGATTTTGGTTGAAAAAGTATATGGACGGCAACCTTTTTTGTATGATATGCATACCTGTCGCTTTCTCTTTGAAAATGGAAAAGGTTTGTTTATATCAGTTGCTTATTATTATTATTATTATTATTATTATTATTATTATTATTATTATTATTATTATTATTATTATTATTATTATTATTATTATTATTATTATTATTATTAGTAGTAGTAGTAGTAGTAGTAGTAGTAGTAGTAGCAAAAATAAGAATTTTAGAATTAATTGTAACAAGAAAAGATGTAAAAGTAGATAAGTGCATAAGTTGAATGAAAGTAGATAAATGCTTAAGTTGAATGAAGAAGCATTTGGGGGAGAACATGCAATATTGGAACGGAGTGTGTAAAAGTGGAAGAAAGCTTATACTATGATAAATACATTATGGTTAAAATCGCATAATAAATTTTTTGTAACAGCACTTTTTTGAATGAGGTTCAAAGGGTTAGAAAATATGCTTGCTTGCTTGGTTTCCTGTAACTCCTTGAAGGAGCATAACCTGTCGCCATCTCGGGTTTATCATAAGATTGGTTTCAGAAATCGAGTGATTTAAGATGTTTGGGTGCTTAGTACACACAACGCACACGTGGTTTTGCTTTCCTGGTCCACCAGGACTCGATCCCTGGGTGTAAGGAATATGAGCTCATCTTTTTACCTACGGAGCTACAGGGCACGTTATAAAGTATAGTGAGAGTTAAAATAAACCTTTTGTGTGAAAAGGCGGCAGGGCAGTCGCAAGATACAAGGTGCTATACTGGAGCTTCTAAGAAAGAATGATTGGATAAAGTATTAAGAAGTTGTAGTATATAAGAAGCACAATGGACAAGAGCTTCTTGGACTGGAGCTTCTAAGAAAGAATGATTGGATTAAGTAATAAGAAGTTGTAGTATATATGAAGCACAATGAACAAGAAATCAATTTAGGGTTTCACATTAGGGGAAAACTGGGATATGTGTGATTTTTTACACTTGCATTGTTGTTACAATAATATGAATGGAAATTTAAATAAGAAAAAGGATATTTCTCATTTTGAGATTGCCCATCATTCTTCGCATTTGGAATGTCACAAAAATTATTTGATATGATGATTATTATTATTTTTAGTAGTAGTTGCAGTAATGAGTATAAATCTTACACAAAGGAAACTTTATCTTATGCGTTGTGTTTAGTTTTCGGGTTAATTGTTTTGAAAACTTTTGTATACAAAAAGTTGTTGAATAAATAAACTTATCGCAGTATAGCACATACAAAAAAACAACACACAAACAACATCTGGTACATACCACAATCAAACAAGTTTCTTTTTTGTACTTTTTATTCTTTGTAGCAAAATTCTACCCGAGAAAATAAAAATTATTATTATTATTTATATTATTATTATTATTATTATTATTATTATTATTATTATTATTATTATTATTATTATTATTATTATTATTATTATTATTATTATTTTTATGACGGTGGCCTCGTTGTCGTGGAGAGGGGGCACAGACACTTTGTGTCGGCGAAGTGCCACTTTCATTTTTTCTTTTTGTTATATTTTGTTCTTGTTTTTCTTGTTTACTCCTCTCCCTTATTGTTTTTATTTTTCTTATTATTTTTGTTGTTGTTATTATTATTGCTTTTTTATCTTCATTATCTTTTACTTTGTTTATACCGTTCATTTTGCCCATCCCTTTCCCAGTTTGTTTCCCTTATCCTCCATGATCTGTACGTACTACCCTACGTATTCCTGGTCTCTGTTTTGGGAGTTTCCTCAATTTCCTCCTGAATCCTGGTGGATGTCGTGCCGTTGTCTCTGTTCCTGTCTTGTGCCCATCTTGCCCTCCTTCCCCCGTGGGTGAGGGTACAGTTCAAAAACCGGTTGTTCTCGCCTTTCTCCGGGCAGCCTATTGTTGGGGACCTGAACCTTGGCTAACCTATAAGGAGGCTGTCCTGCAATTGGGTGTATAATCCTGGGCTTTGCGTCTTATCCGTGTGGTGCACGGCTGGCATTATTTCATCTTTGGGATTGGACGCGGAGTTTCGGGAGGCTTTGCCGAGGTCACACCCATGAACCTCCCTGCAGGTTGGAGTTTCTGGTTGGGAGATATTATTCTCTGGGCGTTTGGTGGGCTCGGTTTCAGCAGTTATGCTCCCAGGTTATATTTTAGTTTTTATATTCATCATTTGTGTTATTATATTTGTGTTCATCTATTGCGATGCTGATGTTTTTTGGAGTTGTCTTTCATGGGTAAAAAGAAAAAGAAAAGACGAGTCTCACCATCCGTCGGGCTCCCATCCCGGTCTCTTCCTGGCTGTTTCCAGTCCAGTATGCAACAGGGGCTTCGACGCCTTTGTTGGTGAAATGGTTGGGTTGAGTTCTCTCCTCAACCCATTAGTTCCGGGCAACGTTTCTGTTTCTGGGACTACCTCTTCTCGACCACCAGCGGAGGCTGTTATGGCCTCAACGCCCAACTCGAATCGTTTGTCTACCCTGCCTGCCCAGTTGACCCCGTGCCAGCTAGGTCTCCCATCTAGAAATCCGCATAAGAAAACCGCTACCACTTCATGCTCTCGGATCCCCCTCCGGGAGTCCCCGGTCTAAACTCCTATACCCTTTATTTTTATCTCCATTCCACTACGTCAACTCCATTTACTGCGGCAAGCCACCTTTTCCTCTGTAACTCGTTGGAGACCGTTTTCCAATCGACTTGAGGCACAGGCAACGCCGATGAGAAACGGTTCCATCTTGGTTCGTGCCGCCTCCAGAACACAGAGTGAAATTTTAGCTTCTCTATCATCTCTGGGGGAGGTCCCGATTGTCTCCAAACCGGACGATGTCCGCAACACCTCCAAAAGTACAATATACGCTCCAGAGTTTCGTTCGGAAACTACGGACGATATATATTGGCCCATTTCCAAAAACGACATATGCCAGTCACCAATGTCTACAGGTTCCCTCCTCACAAGGAGATCCCCTCTGCCTTACCCTCGTCTTTTACTTACGTTCTCGGTGCCTTTCCCTCCAACAAAGGTAAAACTATGTGCCTAGTTTGGACACTTCTCGCGCATCCCGTTCTTTCCTTCCAACTGGTGTTCCAGTTTCTGTGACACCCTTTGGAAATGAATTTCCTGTTGCTCTTCTATGGTCGTCGACCAACATCCATGCGTGACCTCTGACCCACATTACACCATCTCTCGAAAGCTTCCAGCTTCTTTTCCTCGGGAAGCATCACGACGTTCCGTCTCTTGATCCTGTTCTCCCATCTAAAGGTGGATCTTCACCCAGACGTCCGTATTCTTTTCAGTATCGTGTTGCGGACTTTTTGAAGGAAACTGACGCTGTTCAGAGTAAGGACCCTCGCTCGCTCGAGCCTAAACGTGCTCGTCGTTCTGCCCACCTCCCCTGTGAACGTAAGAAGAATGGTGCTTCCACACATCCACCTTCTACGTTGCCTTTCCACTCTCAGCCCACGTCTGATTCGCTTCAGTTGTACTCTAGTGAGTCTGAAACCTACTCGGAGGCCACTATGGACTCTTCCGCTGACTCTCCAACCGCGGAACGCCACCGTGTTGACGTTACGATCTCTTCCAGCAGGACCTTGGCTGTGGTTTTGGGAAAACCCATCCGTTACCGGGGCCGTCCAGGGGTGAAAAAGTGTTCTGTACCACGAGGCTGGCAGCGGAGAGTGGATACTGATGGAGTTGGGAGGGACGAACCTTCTCCCCCAGACTCTTGTTCAGGTTCATCTCCGGCTGCGGGATTCCCCGGGATTTCCAACTCCGCGCATCACCCTCTTGCTGTGTCTCCGGACTCTCCCTGTCCCAACGACCGTCCATGTTCTTTGTTGCAATCTGCTTCAACCATTTCTACCGGCATTGATAGGGATGCTGCTTAGAGGGTGGGGAATCCCTCTCAGTCCGCAGAGTTACCGACCCCCTGTCCCGGTCTTAGCAAACATTCTGACGTTGAGGGGGGTTTAGCTCGCATTTTCGGTGAGGGCACTCCTTTGGAGGCCAGGAGCCTCTCCTGCTCCAAACAGGGTGGTAACCCCCTCTCTCCCTACTGTGTGACTTTTCCCTTCCTCCTGGCGAGATTCCGAATGATGGGCCGTTGAGTGGCTCTCAGGATCTTCCTGTATCATCTTCCGAGACAGCGCAAGATTCTCAGCACACCGTGACTATTGTCACGGATCACCCTGGAGGTTGATTATTCACGTCTCTATTAATATGACAAATTTCCTTCAGTTGGATTGTAGTGGCTGTTTCCCGAATCATGAAGAGTTAATAGACTAATCGACGAACGTCACCCGAAGGCTATTTGTCTGCAGGAGCTGCAACTTCGCCATCGTGCCCTTTTTCCACCATCCACATACAGAGAGAGCTCGTTTCCCTGAATCGTGGAGCTAATGATCGAGGGGGTGCGGCGATTCTGCTTCATGAATCGGTCCCTTTCACTCGGGTTCCCCTCTCGACTCCATTACATGCGGTGGCAGCTAGAATTCACCTAGATTCACCGCTTACTCTGTGCTCGATGTATCTGGCACTTAGCTGTCCTTACACTGAGAAACCTTCGAACTTTGTTTCAGGAGTTGCCGCAAGCCCATGTTAGTCTGGGTGATTTTTCAACCTCGCGCCACCATTGATGGGTGACACTATCGCATCTCCCCATGCCGAATATGCAGGAATCTGGAGGAATTTCTCTATTAAGGAAACTGTTTAAATACAGGTCTTCGACGTTTGAACGTTTTGACACGGGTACTTCTTCCTGTGTCGACGTCTCATTGTGCTTGATTTCATCCATGGATCGTTTCGGGTTGGAAAAGGTCACCTTTCCTCGTGGGAAGTGACCATTATTCGATCATCTTATCGTCCTTCGGTCCTAGCTTGCAACGCCAACCATATTCCAGCTGGCGGTGTGATAGAGCGGATTGGTCTTCCTTCTATCAGGCTACTTACATCCCAATCCTTTCTGCCACAACCATTTTTCCGTCTCCGCATTCACATTCTTTTAGGATACTATCCTCACGGTGGAGGTTGATCATATCCCTTGCTCTTCTATGAACAGTAAATCACCGTCTCCTTGGTGGAACGCCGATTGTGCTCGGTCTTACCGAGAAAAGCTTAAATTGTTCCGTTTGTTCAAACGGACTCCCACTCTGTCCAACTTGGTTCTTTTTAAAGCTGCCGCGGCCCTTTCTATGTGTATTAACCGACGGACGAGAAAGCAATATTTCCATAACTACGCCTCTACCGTGAATTCTTCCACGCCTTTGTCTTCTGTATACAAGATTGTGCGTAAAATCTCTAGGAAGCACCATCTTGATCCACGTATACTCCTTACTTATGGCCCACAACCCTCTGATATTATCTCTGCTCCAGGGATTGTTGCTGATGAGCTGGGTTTTCACTTTGCCTCCTGCTCCAACGAATCAAGATTTCCAGAACCTTTTCAATCGGATCGTTTACAAACAACCCCTCCGGACTTTTAAGTTTCCGCTGGAGAGGACCCTTTTTATAACATTCTTTACGAGGATGGAATTTCAAGAGGCATTAAAGCTCTGTAAGGCCGGTGCTCCTGACCCTGAAGATATTTCCTTCCAGATGTTGAGGCATGTTCATCCATCGGCCTCTGCTTTTCTCTTCAGCCTGTATAACAGAATCTGGGTGGAGGGTGTCTTCCCTCTTGTGTAGTTGTCAGCTTATATTGTCCCAATTCCGAAACCTGGGAAGGACCCAACTTCTACTGACAACCATCGACCCATCTCCTTAACTTGCAACACATGCAAGTTGATGAAGAGAATGGTGGCTTCCCGTCTCGTTTCTACATTGGAGCAACTACACGCATTTTCTTATCAATTTGGTTTTCGTTATCATCGCTCTACTCAGGATCATCTCCTTCGTTTGGACCATGATGTACTTGAGGCTCTTGCTTCTCATAAATTGACCCTGGCTGTTTTCTTTGATCTGGAAAAGACATACGACTCCACATGGAGGGTGGGGGTTTTGCGAAACCTTCACTCCTTGGACCTCATGAGATAACGTCCCCTATTCCTTCACACCCTGATGTCGGATCGTCCATTTGAGGTTCCGGTGTAGGCACACTCTTTCTCAAGCATTTTAATCATGTCTAAGAAGGCGGGTTCCGCAAGGGCAGCGTATTGGTGGATTGCTTCTTCGAAATAGGTTTCAAGCGAGTGGTCAATACCATCCCCCAGACTCAGTTCGTCTGCTACTCTATGTGGATATGATTTGCAATGAACATGTCAAGGAGTAAATCCCTTGCATTGGAGCGTCATTTTCAAACTGGCCATCGAACAGGCCACGTCCTGGTGCAGTCGCGCGTGGAATTCAAATTCTTCCACTTCCAAACGAACAGCCTGATGCTTCTTCCGGCGAGAATTCCCTCGTCGCGGGGGAGGAACGAAGTTCCGTTCCCCTTTAAATACACTGTATGGTTTTCCCCAATCCAGGTCGTAACCGACGGTGAGGTTCTTGGGTTTGGTTTGTTGCTCGATGCCTTACATACTTTCCTCATATTAATCATCTTAAAACTAGTTGCCGCCGATCGTTTGAACTTTTACGGCACCTCACCTCTAAGACGTGGGGTGCGGACAAACAGGCACTGTTGCGCCTCTACATCATGCTCGTGAGGGCTTAATTGGATTATGGATGTACCATCTATGGGCAGACCTTTCAATCGTATCTTCACCTCCTTGACCCAATTCAAAACGAGGGTCTGCGCATTGCAACGGGTGCATTTCGATCATCGCCTAAGGAGAGTCTGGAGGTAGAGACTGGGATAATGCCCTTGTCCCTGCGAAGACATCAGCTTATGTGCTTTATTCCTTCGTATTCAGGTCCCTGCTTCTTCAGCCTTGTCACCCTTAATAAAAAAATTCCTCCACATTCCTGCACATTGGTCGTTCGCTGGAGTTGGGACTCCTTTTTTTAATTTCCCTTGCATTCCTTTTCAATCGGTTTTGCGCTACAATTTCGCAAACGTTTCGGGATCCAATCCTTTACCAAGGTTGCGACACATCTGGCGACGTTGAGGAGTTTCTTTTTGCCTTATAAAGAGATCTACAATGACTCAACACCTGTCTACATCGATGGCTCCAAAATTAGAGGCGGAGTGGGAGCGTCGGCTGTCTTTCCGGATCTCGTCATTTCCCACACCCTGCCTACCTATACGTTCATATTTTCAGCTCAGCTGATAGCGCTGGTTTTGGTTGTGGGCAGAATTAGCAACCTACCACTCGGACATCGTTATACAATCTTCTCAATCTCTATAGGTGCTCTCTTTTCTCTGCGCGACCGTTCAACAAGAAGTCCTTTGGTTTCATATGTCCTAAAGTTCATCGGCTCTGTTCAATTAAATGGTAGGGGCATTGAGTTTTGTTAGGTCCCTTCCTATATGTGGGTGTTCCGGGGAACGAGAGAGCTAATATACAAAGCCTACCGTGGACTGCTGCCGCTACAGGCACGAGTAACTAGCCAGACGGATTCCTTCCACTGACATATTATTACTGTTGGGACACCTCCCTGCGACTGATTTTACGCATATGTTCCGTCGAGGGTACTTCCTCCTAGATTGCGGAGGACTTGTGGGCGGGCAAGGTTATTCTCGTTGGCGCCACAGCTGCGGAATTGTACAACCCTTTAGGTTCACTGCTTCCTTTTTGTACAACGGAGTCACGCCAGGAGGTGGTTGCTCGCCCCGTTACGAATGGAACACTTACCAATCATCTCGCGCATTAGCTTCCGCATGGTAGAGAGAGCAACCCACCCATTCCTGTTTCTGTTTTGTTTCTTCGTGTGATCCTCTACTAATCGCCACATAATATTGTGGGTTTGCGACCGCAGTCCAGCCATCCGACTTCAAAGTTTCTTCCACTGACATTATCTACCACTCGTTTCCCTATTTTATATGACTTTCCCCCCCTTTCGAAGTAGTGACAACAAATTTTTGCGTACCTTGCTGAGATATTAGATATATATAAATCGATTGTAAACCTCTTGTTCCGTTAATTTTTTTCCTCGTTCTGGGTAGGGACTTCTCCTGTTGTTAGTTTTACTGACACGGTATAGCCGCTCTTTTATAGAATGTAAACCTCTTGTTCCGTTAATTTTTCTCGATCTCTCCTGTGTAGGGACTTCCCCTGTTATTAGTTTTACTGACACCGGTATAGCCGCTCTTTTGCGTGCAGTGGTGGTTCCCCGTACACATCCTCAAAAAAAAAAAAATTATCATCATCATCATCTCTAGTGAATATATACTAGTAGGTAATTTAATATTGATAAGAATATTTAATAAGTTTCAATAAATTGTTTGTGTGTGTAAAGGAAGAAGACTGGTAGGGAGGGGGAAGATATTAATGAATCATAAGCTAAAGGTAAGTACATTTCATGGGTCAAAGGAGAGTGAAGAAAGTCTCTAAATAGGTTTGAAGAGTTAAATAAGTAAGGCTTGAAGAGAAACGAATAAATGAATTGAGAAGGTTGAAGTTGAGATAATTTACAAGAAAAAATAAAAAAATTGTAAAGATGAATGTCTTGAACAGCCTGAAAAAATTAATAAGTCTTGAACAGAGAGATCAAAATCTCAATTTGGGCAAGTATATAAACTTACGCAAATGAAAATTATTGAAAGAAGAGGAAAGAGAGAGAAGCTTAAGTTCTAGACAGCTTTAAGCTTTAGTAACTCTGGTGACTGGTGTCTAAGCTCTACGTGAGGTAGTCTTAATATAACAAATCATCTATTTATTAGATATATATTTTTTAAAATTAAACAATGTCATCTGTAACACACTTAGTGTTTTATATAATTGAAAATTTTAAAATATAACATACTTAGTAATAGTTACGATGGTAAGGAGTTTTTTCTTACTTTGTCATTTGCATAGTTACGGTATTAATTACTTGAGAAAATTTAAAATTACTTAAAAAAATTTAATGTTTTAAGATTTATATACTTTTGAACTTATTTTTTTCTAATGCTCATTTCAGATTTAAATTTTATTTTATTTTTTTATTTTTTTTTTTTTTTTTTTTTTTTTATAATTTTTTTTTTTTTTTTTTTTTTTTTTTTTTTTTTTTTTTTTTTTTTTTTTTTTTTTTTTTTTTATTTTGGTGTAAAGTGATTTAATTTTTCCTTTTTCATTGATAAAAAAAAGATTGCCACTTTTGCCACTTGATTCTTTAGAACTTTAAATTCACTAATTAACATTCTTTTAATTTTTTTTTACTCATGAAAAAGAGTCTGGTCATTGATGGGCAGTTCTATCGTGACTGTCGTGAAAGAATTAAAGATAAACAATAATTACCATATTAATGATAATTTTTGGTTTCTAATATCAATAGCTTGTTCAAGTTTAATGTTCGAAAAAATTTTACAATAATGGTGAAATATTTTAAAAATATATAAGCTATGACTGCTAGGCCAAGAACAAACAAATTAACAGATGAAACTCATAACTCTTAAATAATACTGTGAAAGACGGTGCCGTGTGAATATATACTATCATATATATAATATACCTATATATATATATATTTATATATATATATTAATATATATAGCATATATATAATTAAAAATATATTACTATATATATATATATATATATAATATATATATATATATATATATATACGGTATATATAAAATCATCATCATCATCACCCAACTTATTTAGCACTTCCACATACGTGTTAGCAGTGCAAAAGAAGTAGGCTATGTAGATATGCTAAAGTAGGAAGTAAGAATGTTAACAGTGAGTGTTGGAATGAAGAGGTGATGCAGGCGGTTAAAAGTAAAGAAGAAACGTGGATTGAATGTACTAAAACCAAACCAATGATGAGGTTTCAAAAGAAGGATGTTTGGAAATTATATAAGGAGGAAAAAAGGAATACTAAAAGGTGCATACGTAGGAGGAAAAAACAGGTAAATGAACAGTCTGGAAGTAGGATGAATGGGGACTTACAAGGGAATAAGAAGCGCGAAAGGTTAAGAATGAGAATAAGGGGGAAACTGCTTAGAATAATGAATAGGGATAGAGCATTCTTAACTGATGAAATGCGAATGTGAGGGAGTGTTGGAGGAACCACTCTCGAAAAATCTACAAACACTGGCAGTAATGAAAGAGGTTGATAGTGATGTGTGTGGGTTTGATGTGGCAAGAAGGAATAGGTATTTTGGGGATGAGGTCATTAGTAAGGGGGAGGTAATGGGTAGAGTGCGAAAGTTGAAGAATGGTAAATCTGTGGGTATAGATGAAATTACTGGTGAAATGAGCAAGAAAGGAGGCGAGATGGTTATTGATTGGATTTGGAACTTGTGTAACAAAGCGTTTATGGAGGGTATAGTGCCGAGGGATTGGAGGTGAGCGGTAATAGGTACCCTTAAATTATTAAGGGTGAAGGGGGAGAAATGAAGGGGTACTTGTAGAGGAATTATAAGGGAATTAGTTTATGAGGTGTGTAGGAAGAATCAATGCTGGTATTTGGTCGAAGAGTTCGATCGAATTGACTGATAGGACTGATTGTGGAAAAGAACAAGTTGCGTTTAGAAGTGGTAGAGGGATGTGTGAATCAAATCTTTACATTGAAACAAATGATTGAGAAAATGATTAAGAATAAGAATAAATTGTATATTTGTTTTATGGAATTTGCAACAGGCGTTATGATTTTATGATAGGATTAATAGGGAAATCTTTATGGCCAGTGTGTTTGATATATGGGTGGCGGGGGTTAAGCTGCGGAATGAATACAAAAGTATGTATGACGATAGTGAA
>JABUQX010029151.1:30000-55569 GCA_015478945.1 Trachelipus rathkii
TAACATTTGCCATCACCAAAAAGATTTCGCATTAAAAGCTGAATGGCATTTCTTTGCATCTTGCCACGGGAAAATGCCTGTGATGGGGTTGGAGGAACAACAAAGTGCGAATTAAGCAAAGTCAGCTTACAAAGAACAACAACACACCAAATTCTTAATATTGACCAAATATATTCATTCTGCAAAGAGAAAAAAAGAGGAATAACTTATTTTCTCGTAAAAGAAGAAGAAATTCATGAACACATTGAAAGACTTAAAACGAGATATGAAAATTGTTTGAGAATTAAGGGAACAAGAAACTTTCAAAAATTCTTTCCACTTTCAGAGAACATAATTAGGTGCTATCCAACCTCAAAAACTGACGTTTACGAAGACCACTGTGTCAGCAAAATTGTTTCATTAAGTGTAGAGATAAATGACACAGTAGCTTGCGTATATGATGACCAATGGTGGATTGGAAAGGTAGAAGAAATAAGTGTGGAGAACGATGATGTTTACATATATTTTTATCATCCTTCCGGACCCAGAACTTCATTTAAGATGTCAGATTGCGATCGGGTATGGATCCCAATGAAAAATATTTTACGAAAACTTTCTGTGCTTGAAATAAAAATGTCATTAACAGGCAGAAATTACAACATCTCAAACAAAGTTTCCGAAGAAATCTCTCTTCTTCTGAACAATCACAGATACAGCGCATATATATATATATATATACATATATAGCATATATATATATATATATATATATATATATATATATATATATATATATATATATATATATATATATATATATATATATATATATATATACGGTATATATATATATATATATATATATATATATATATATATATATATATATATATATATATATATATATATATATATATATATATATATATATATATATATATATATATATATATTGTTGTTATTGTATATACTGCACAATTTTATTATTTTGCATTTAAAGTTTTTTTTTTTGTTATAATCATATTTATGATATATATATATATATATATATATATATATATATATATATATATATATATATATATATATATATATATATATATATATATATATATATATATATATATATATATATATATATATATATATATATATATATATATATATATATATATATATATTTTTTTATATATATTTATTAATTTTTTTCTGGAAAGTTATTTGTTAATGGTATGATTTCATAGTAGATATAATTTACATTCTTATGTATTTTAACCTTAAAATTAAATTTTTTTAACATTGTTTTCATTTCTCCTTGATGCCACACTATTTCATTTGTCTATGTATTGTCTTGAACTATAATAAAATATAATAATAGTCTATCAAAACACAACTTAAATTTAGTTGAATTTTTGAATGGTTGTATTTCTTAAAACAAGCAAATACCAAAGTCAATATTGCAGGTGAAGGAACATCTATGGTAGTAGTATAATGTGTGAAAATTTCAGATTTTTAGCACTTACCCCATCAGAGATATTAAGGTTCAAAGTTACCGATTTTCCACAAAATTGATTTTTGACACCCTTAAATTTTTTTAAAATATTTAACAAACCCTCAAATAAGATTTAAGTTAAACTCTACTTAGTATGTATCATCACACAAAATTTTATATCGTTAAATTATTTCCTTCTTTTTATAATACACCCACAAAAATGGAAATTTCTTCGATTTTTAAAACAATTTTTCGGATTTTTCATGGTGAAATATTATTTTCCCCAAAAAAAACAGGAAAGGCCAAATGTACCTTAAAGTATCCCTAACAAATCACTTTCTATGAAATTTGGTATAAGAATTACCAATATGGAGATATGACTTAAAATGTTACTCTATTAAGGGATAAATTTTGCTCCACCTGGTCAAACATTTTGGCTCACCCTGTTACAACCAGAGTAAATCTACAAAACGAATGGTGGTTCTGAACTTTCCAGGGATAACATTAACGCCCTGCAAAATATAAAAGTTTTCAAAATTATCGAGTGGCCAACTTCCATTATTTTGGTACAGAAAAATGCTATACTGTCATACCAGGCGCGAGCATTTCTGCTATAATTTCATACCAGGTGACGTGTATTTCATATACTATTATACTCCAAAGTGAGCATTTCTGCTATACTCATATACCAGGCGCGAACATTTGCCATAATTGTCACAAGACCCTTTGTATTTCTGCCATATTGATCTACCATGCACTACATTTCAAGAACCTGTTATAAGGCAGCATTTCATATACTGTCGCTACCAGGCACGAGAGCATTTCTATTATACTGCCATAACAGGCACTTTATAACTTACATAGCTGTCATACCAGGTAATTATATTTCTGCTATACTGTTATTCCAGACAAATATTTATGCCATACTGCTGCCAGGCGCCAGCATTTCGCTTATACCGTCATACCAGGCTCGATCATATTTTGGTATACTGTCATACCAGGCGCGAGCATTTCTGCTATACTGTCATACCAGGCACGAGCATTTCTGCTATACTGCCAGGCACGAGCATTTCTGCTATACTGTCATACCAGGCACGAGCATTTCTGCTATACTGTCATACCATGCAAACATTTTTTTTTGGTTATACCTGTCATACCAGCAAGCATTTCTACTATTGTCATTCCAGGAAGGAGCATTTTATTATGCTATTATATCAGGCACGGAGCATATCTATGGTCTTGTTACATCAGGCATATACATCTATATCAAGGCTCAGGCACAAGCATTCTGGCTATACTCGTTTTACCAGGCACGAACATTTTTGCTATACTACTGCACCAGGCACGAGACATTTTTCTACTTGTCATACTAATCACGAACATTTTGCTGTACTGCAATACCAGGCACTAGCATTTCTTAAGATACTTCATACTCTGGGTTAATGAGCAGCATCTCAGTCCATAAACTGTTTTTTGTTTTAAATTTCCAAACTCGTATGCATTTTTGCTTCTTTTAGGAGCTTTTGACACACACTTCTTTTATTATTTCCTTTGTAAGTAAGCGGTCTTTACATCAATTGTTTTGCCACTTTTATAATTAATTATATTGCTATGTAATTTTTAAAACTTCCGCTGAGCAGGTAGGTGCTTCATTCATATTTTTCCTTCCATGTTCTTCTAAAGCCTTTGTAAAATATCAACTGGCCTGCATATACTCTTACCATCTTCATTTCTTCTGTCACTATTCATCCTGTAGATATCAATTTTGTCCATTTTTCTTCTTCATATACTTCATTATTTTTCCAACTGTTGCCCTCTTTATTTTAGCCTGTTCTATACTTTTATTTTCTTATTGTATATCCTTCATAATCAATCAAAAGAGTTTCCTCTATCTGTGTATTTTGCCAAATTCTTTATGTTCTCTTAAATCATTCCACTTTTACCTTTCCATTGCTTCAAGATTCAGGTATATTATAGCTATCTCTCCATTTTACACTCTATAAGTACTAACCCTGTCAGTATTTTTACTTGAATCTTTTTATTATTTTTCATTGTTAACTATTTTCCATCTTTCCCTCACTGAATTTGTATATTTTTTCTCTTTTCAGTTCCTCTTCTTATCTCTCTGTCTCATCTCTTATTGCTAGCCTTCCTCTTCAAGCCTTCTTTTTTCTTCCTTCTCTCTTGTCTTTGTAAAACTACAAATAATGCTTTTTATTTAGTTTTCTGCTTTTCTCATCATCACCTCCTTTTCTTCTCATCTCCTCCTTTTACAGAGTCTCGTGTATCATTCTCAGTTTTAGTAATTTTAGTTATAGGCACCTTTGCAATATCTCCCAGGAGTACTCCAATGTTTGATGATAGTTTTACCATCTATCCCTATTACTTTTGCAGGTCCCATCTCTTTCTCAGTTTCTCTTTATAATAAACTTGTCTCCACAATCAGTTTCATTTTATGTCTCTTTATGCTCCTCATTAAATCCTCATTCTACTGTCAGCTTCCTGTTATGTTTCTTTCTGTCCTTCTCATAGCAATAGATTATCTTCTTTATCTTACTTTCTAATCTCCCAGTTTCTAATTCTGTTATCCAGCCCTACCATTATATTAATTAATTTGATTTTTTCCAAATACTAGTTGGTTTGGTGTTTATCCTGCCTTCACCATAATGTTTTTAGCTGATATGAATTTAATATATAGATAGCTCCCAATTATTAGTGTCTCCTCCCAAGTTTATTTCCATTTTTTTATCAATCCACATTTTTTTTCACATTTCCCACTACTCCAAGGACTTTCTGCTGCTAAGATTTTCATTTATATTCCAAACTTCCGTCAACATTTTTATTTCTTCATTTTGAAAATTCAATTATTGTTTGATAAGATTTTTGTGCTCCAAAAGGCTAATCCATTTCATCAATTTCTTTTTTCTTTGAGGTTTGTTTTCTTATTCACATGTTGGGATTGTACGAAATTTGGTAACTGTATCTAACAAGAAATCTTCTTTCCTTCTAATTCTCCCAGATCTAATGCTGCAACGTCATTGAAATTTTCACATTGGAGAACTTGAGATTCTTTTGTATCTTACAAACTTTTACAATTCTCGCAAATCTTTTCCAATTCCTTTTATTTCTTTTATATATTCCTTTTTACAACCATTCTCAATTAGTCATTCATCAATACTGTCATGTCCAAACTGAAGAGAGATAATCTTTGCTAATACTTTCCTGGTTAATTAACATTATCTCTCAGCTAAATTTTACAATCCAAATAGTAGATAGTTCTGTTTAATATTATCTTCCTTATGTCTTTTTCTATCTAATTTACATTTTACTTCTGAAATTACTTAAGTTCTTGAGATGAATTATTATTCATTCAATATCCATTATTAATCCATGTTCAAATATTGCTTCTCTACCTATATAGCTTTAAGGCAATAATTACTCTCTATAATTTCTGTTCTTATTCTCTTATCTTCCTATCTCCTATTACGCAAGGTATTTTAAGATCTTCAGAGGGAAACATTTTCTCCAAATTTAAATTTTCAGATGTTTCGTTCTTTTTTTTGCATCGTCTTAATTTCTTACAGGGACAAGTTAACAAGAATCTTTTGCTAGAGCACCTTCAAACTTTTATTACAGTCTGTGCGAATTTATCTATTCCTTCCAAATCAAATTTGATCATTTTTCATTATTAGTTCAAAACTTCTTCTTGTCTCAATTTCTTTTCTTTTTTTTATTTCTCCAGCTTTGTGTCATTCCTTTGAAGAAAAGGGAAGAGTGGAGCTGGCAAATGAAATATGTTCGAGTTTCTTGCCGACGTGTTTGACAATTGACGACAGGCCCCGCCGCAGCCGTCTTGAAAATATGTTTGGGATGGAGCGGGTCCGGCTTTACAATGTTTGTAAATTTTGTCTTCTCCTGGCTATGTGCATTACTTTTTGGTACAACCAAGGGGTTGCCGAACGCCTATGAAGACCGCGGGATGCAAGTTTCTGCTGCTGTGATAATAACTTGTTGGAAGAAGTTAAAGGCGTCAATGGTCGGAAACCACTTATTGAAGGGAGAAAGTAGGATAGCTGTGTCCTGATAAAGAGGCCCACTCCACTCGACTGTAACGCCAGCTGAATGAGGTTCTAAATATTTGGCCCAGAGTGAGTTCATGGCTATCGGTAATGTCTGCTGTACAAATAATCGAAGTGAACCTATGTAAAGGATTTATAAGAGAGTGGAGCAAAGGAGATATCTTACAGGTGGAGGAGTGTGTATCTTAAAACGTTCATAGGTAGCTCAGCAAGGGGCATCTCGTGGGAAAAAAGGGCAGAGGTCGACAAGGATCTTAGCCTCATGAGGTGGATGAGTCACCCCATAGGGTTGGGATGAAGGTTGGAAATCCCTAATGACAACTCTTTAGTGTTGCTAGCTTGCTGCCCTTAAACGAACTCGTTACTGGAGCTGGTTAGATCGTACAGATGGATTCTGCTGATGTCACTACGTGACCTCTAGCTCGAAGATAAACTGGTGAATAGGACATACTTATGGATGAGAATTCAGAGCATCCCCTATCATAGTCACCTTGTTCTATTGATGTAACTTGCAACTTGTATTCCGATGGCTGGAAGAGGTCAGTGATGGCAAAGCTTGAAGTTCCTGTGAACATAAAACACTTTGTGCATATAAATTAATCAGTTGAACGAGCTCTTAGAAGTTCAATAGTAGCCACTGATAATCCTAATTGAAGGAAGGTGATCGCTGTGCTGTTATGAGTCTCTATAAAGATGTTCTTCTTGAGACTAATATTCCTATGTGTTTAGCTGCAATGTCAAAAGAAAATCTGATGGGATGAAGTAGACAGAGTGGAACCAGATTTAAGAGCCCTAAACTAGGTGCTAAGGAATAATTGTTCCACAGTGATTTAGATTGTTGACCTTTCGGGAGGGAGCTCTGTATTTATGGAGAGGCTTCCGCCATGAATACGAAGCAGTTGAGTTCACCCAAATCCATATTATTTTGTGGTCATAAAGAGCAATCAGAATGATCATAATTAGAAGTGGGACTGATGTCACATTCATCGAGCAAAGATTCAGAACTGGGTAGACTGTATGGTGCTGATTCTATGGAGACAGTGTAGGAAGATGTCACTGAAAGGGTCATTTTCTGATGGCGCTGCAAAGTTGGGACCACCATTACGTTAAATATGAAAGCAGTCTCTGACAGGGTTGAAGGACACTGGTTCCTAAAGGTTCGGTGAAAAACACATAAGTCAAAAGGGAGACTTTGTCACAGAGCCATCAGTGAGTGACTTTGGAACGCTGGACAATCTGAGTTAGGATGGAGGATCTCCCGTCCCCTTCCATGACGTCGGCTGCACCAGAGCTTGGAGCGTTCGCGGTGTTTATAAAGAATAGTTTTCCATTCACTCACCTCTCTCAGAAGTATAAGAAGTGTTAGAAGAAGAAGATCGCCTACCAAGCTCTATTTGGGAACTGGAACTATGATCCGGTAGGATATAGAATCCTTAAGAGAAGTGCTGACAGGAACTGGCTGGAAGAGTTGGAGAGGATCTGGAAAAGCTTTCGAACACCAGCAATATCAGAGGGTTGGTTTGTGTTTGGCTGATAGCGTAGCTGATTGATCAGTCTATTGATGCTGAAGCGTTTGTCTTGGGAATAGATCTGCAAAAGGAGTAGTTTCTTGTTAGCATTTTTTTACAACTGTGGATAACCGGGATAGAATTGGGATGTTGATACTTTGGGCAACAACTTAGTTTGGTTGGGTTTTAACTTTGTTTCTGCTCAGGGAAATCCTTTTTATAGAAGTAATAGTGGAGACAACAGGAGGACATGACGCAGGCCTTACGTGGATTTCCATGAACTCATTGGGAGGGTAAACACAGGGTTTTGTGAAACGTTTCCGGAGCTTTGTAGTGAGAACATGTTAGTTGTTGTTAGTCGGTCAGAAACCAGTACTGCGGTAGGGGTTGTTGACGACATCTTGATCGCTGGCTGCCGATGACTTTTAGTCAGTAATATAGCACGCAGGCAAATATAGTATTGCACTACACACGCCTGGAGCTGATGAGTGGAGTTCTATTGAAATGGTTTGTATCGGTGGATTGACGTAGGATTTACTTTGTCTTGCAGGATATTTCTTTGAGCCATATGGTATCTCCTTGTTCAATTTTTATATACATAACCTAAAACCATCTGTTCAACCAGATGACGGGCATTATAGTTTAGATAAGTGCTGTGGGGTCCCCCTACAAAGTTGCATTGTGGAGTTTTATACAAGGAATGTGAAATTTTCTGCTGACTGATCAGTCACGTAGTCCCTACAATATTTTCGGGATGACCAAACCGTTGACAATGTCTGATTGGTGAAAACGGACGAACATTGTAGCTTGTAAAATCCAATTTTCACCTTAGTAGGTGGATAAGGGGTATTAAAAGTTGCAAGCGAGGGTTTGGGGTGTCAGGCGAGTCCCGACGTGGGGAGACCTGTGATACATTTGCAACAAGCAAACTTTCCTTGTTGGAGATGGTTTCTAATGAAAGCAATGTCTGTTTTGCATAGATAATAACAGCCTTTTGATGAGTTTTTATTTTCTGCCAGATGGCAGTGGATGGATATATTTCCATGACGTTAAAATGATAAGATGGAACTTTTACTTGAGTAGTACCTTTATAAGCATGACCAGTTTTCCCACGTGACTGGGGGGTTCCAACCCTAACCTAAGATTTTTCAAAGGCATCGTTAGGTCGGTAAGTTTGGAGGTTGAGACCCCAATAAGTAATACTTAGAGATGTGTCCACTGCGTCCCGGTGAGGAGCAGCATGTGAATGTAAAGAAATAAAACGACTAAGACGGAGGCACGCTGTCTTCAAACTGGTTTGGGGCATTGGGATGTCGGTTTCAGCCAGGCGAGGGACGCTGAAGAGGTAGGCTGAGTCTTTCCAGCAGCGAGGAAATTGTGAATAAGTGTTTAAAGTACAAAATCAAAACGTGGTCCATTAAACGTAGCATTTCAGTACTCTTGAAAGATCCGGCAGATTCCAGGCATAATGTTTAAAACAACTTTCATATTATGTTAAATTGGTCCCACTTCATTGTTTAAGTCGAGCCCGGGAGGGGTTTGTATAAGGAGGACCGCGTTAAGTCGTGTCGAGCAATCTTCATAGGTAACCAGGA
Organism: Trachelipus rathkii; assembly: GCA_015478945.1. Lineage (NCBI taxonomy): Eukaryota > Metazoa > Arthropoda > Malacostraca > Isopoda > Trachelipodidae > Trachelipus > Trachelipus rathkii. The sequence continues at coordinate 38,654 of JABUQX010029151.1, forward strand.
TTCAGGAAAGACTTATCCTGTGCAAGGTCGTGTACCGAATCACGAATGGGTGATGCGCTCACGAGCATTCACATAACGCCAGGTGCCTCCCCATAAGGAAGGGTGATGGCCGCGTTCATCTACCTCTGTGGGTAAAATGATAATTTGCAGAGAAAGAGAGGGTTATAGAAATATTTGAAAAAAACAGGGAGAGGGAAAACTAAAAGATTTCGTAAAATATATATATATATGTTATATATATATATATGTTATATATATATATATATATATATATATATGTATATATATATATATATATATATATATAAAGTATATATATATATATATATATATATATATATATATATATATATATATATATATATATAGATATAGATATATATATATATATATATATATATATATATATATATATATATATATGTTATATATATATATATAGTATATATATAGAAAAATATCATCCACTCTCTTCCAATTATAGGTGCATAATACTTATCGTAGTTTAGAGTGTTATAAGATTATGACGTGTTTGAAAGAAAGCCCAGCCTTTTATCATTTTCCCTTTATACTCTTAAGTGAGGAACTGCCTGCAGTCAGAAAATCCAATTTTGGGTTTCACGACACTGCGTGACGGACTCACTATGGAGGCGCCAATGTTGGGTTCATCCTCAGCCCAGGTAGCCTGGCAACCATACCCCCCTACAAACCCTGTCATTTACGGCTATTGCAGACCTTTCCTTCTCGTCTGCCAATCCTCATTTCTCTCTCCACATTCCTTTACACTGTCCACTCACCAATTATATACTGCCAGTAACCAACCAACTATTACTCCATCCTTTCTACATGACCAAACATCTCGATGGGCCCATTTATTCTCTCTATTGGCCCTCTTTCTACATCACGCAACTCCCAAATGTGCTCATTCCTCAGCTTTATCAATTTTCTCACACTGCAAATGCCCCTTTAAGGTTGTCTATCTGAACACATTGTACTTTTAGATCTATACCTCTTATTCCAGACTATAGTTTCACTAATATACATTAAAACAGGTAACAACATACCTTCATGTAAGACTCAGTGTAATTTCAAGATTTAATTGCACCAGCCACCTTCCTACCATTACAAATTTCCTAATACACTCTGCATCATTCGTTCCTTTTTCATTCAACATATCCTAAATATTAAACTTGACACTTGTTCCAGTTGTCACCATATAACATAACTTCACCGAGGACTATCCTCACCTACAACTACAACCTTGCCTTCCTTATCTACGTTTACTTCAATCCCCTCCTAGCACATCCTGCCCAATCCTCTACCAATCATCTCTAAACTCTCTTCTGATTCACTCACAAATATAATAGGTAGTTCACCCTCCACTTCTTCCATTCTCCATCTAACACCTTCATAACCCCATCCATATACAAAATTGAATAACCAAGGAGACATAACACATCCCTGCTCTGCTCCGGGCTATTAATATTGAAACCAATCATTTTCTAACTCCATTATCCTCTTCACACGCTTTCCACTTCTCTGTCTTGATATACTCTTGATTCCATTCGAAGCCAACCACCAACACCATATACTACTAACACCTGCCGTAGAGCTTCCTTATTAATCCCATCATACGCCTGTTGTAAATTCCATAAAATCCAAATAATTTATTCTTCTCTCTCATTTTCTCAATTATTTGTTTCAATGTAAAGATTTGATCCACATCCTCTACCACTTCTAGATGCACCTTGTTCTTTACCAATCAATCCCTCAGTCACTCGACACACTAATTCCCAAAATTCCTACAGGTACTCTTATCCTATTTACTCTATAAGGGTACTAGCACAGCTTTCTCCAATCCTCTTAACTATGCCCTTCATAAACGCTTGTTACACAATTCCAAATCCACTCAATCACCATCTCGCCTCCTGTTCTTGATCATTTCACCAGTAATTTCACGAGACTACAGACGGTATCATTCTTCAACTCTTTCTCTACTCTACCCATTTATTACTTCTCACTAATGACTCCTTCCCCAAAATACCTATGCGCCCTTCTTGCACCATCAAACCCACACACACATTCATTAATTACCTCTTCATTACTACCAATGTTATGCTGGTTTTCGAAGTGTTCCCCCACACTCTCCTCACATCCAGTTCATCAGTTACGAAAGAACCGTCTATATTCATTATACCTTTCGCTTTGCAGATTCCCCTTATTCTGATTCTTAACCTTCAAGTGTTTGCTTCCAGAAGAGCTTCCATTCTTTGTAAGTCCTGATTCACCTCCTTCGAACTGCTCATTTACCTGTTTTTTTTTTTTTCCTCTGGGTGTATGCATTTTAGTATTTCTTTTTTCCTCCTATATAATTCCAAACATTTTCTTTGAGACCTCATCATTGGCTTATAGTACATTTAACCACCTTGTGTTTGAAAAAAAGTATTATTTACACACATATCTCTCTCCTCAGAAATCAATCACCTTTAATACTATTCCTATTTTTTTCCTAACACCCAACGCCACCTGTTATATATCACCATCCCATTTTTGATAACCTATTCAACTATCTAGGTCACCCAACACAATCAGTCTGAAGCTCCTACTAACCCCATCCAAAATATCATTCAGATTATCCCTGAAAATCGCACTCTCTTCAACATTACCCTCAGATGGACCATATGTCACAACCACACACCTTTGGACCTTTTCAAACTTAAATTGAACCATTAGAATTCTAGTGCTCACACAAACAAAATCTACCATGCTCATAGTACCACAGGTCACTGATCAGATTGCAACTCCTTCTCTCCCTCATTCATCTCCACACCAGCACACACACACACACACATTTCAGACCACACCACTCCATTTTCACTGTTTCCTTTCTTCTTTGTTTCAGTCACAGCGAGCAAACTGGAATTTATTCTTTCTTAACCATCCATCACCTCCATCCTCTTCTCATTTATTCTTCTGACATTCCATACCCATACGATTCATACATTATCGTTGAAAGATAGTTGGTCACCATACATCATAATCTTCCGAGGCATGCATTACATTCGTTACAAAAAGATAAGTGCTAGTGTGCAGACAACGTAACAACATTACACACATATATATATATATATATATATATATATATATATATATATATATATATATATATATATATATATATATATATATATATATATATATATATATATATATATATATATATATATATATATATATATATATATATATATATATATATATATATATATATATATATATATATATATATATATATATATATATATATATATATATATATATATATATATATATATTTTTTTATTTATTTATTTAGTTAGTTAGTTAGTTAGTTAGTTAGTTAGTTAGTTAGTTAGTTAGTTAGTTAGTTAGTTAGTTATTAGTTAGTTAGTTAGTTAGTTAGTTAGTTAGTTAGTTAGTTAGTTAGTTAGTTAGTTAGTTAGTTAGTTAGTTAGTTAGTTAGTTAGTTAGCTAGTTAGTTAGTTAGTTAGTTAGTTAGTTAGTTAGTTAGTTAGTTAGTTAGTTAGTTAGTTAGCTAGTTAGTTAGTTAGTTAGTTAGTTAGTTAGGTAGTTAATTAGTTAGTTAGTTAATTAGTTAGTTAGTTAACTATTTAATTAATCATTTAGTTGAGTTAGTTAGTTAGTTACATACATAGAGTAAGTTGTTAGTTTTTTCATTAGCTTATTAGATTAAGAAGTTAGTTGAAGAAGAAGAACAAATTAGTTAGTTAGTTATTAAATCACTTGAACGTGGATTATTTAATAATAGATGTAGGACTCTTGGCGTGATCGTATATTAGTTCATTAAAAAATTAAATGTATTTCTTATTATTATCCTTCTTTAGATAATGAAGATTTAATTGATCTTAAGGTATAAAAAAAAAAAAAATTATATATATATATATATATATATATATATATATATATATATATATATATATATATATATATATATATATATATATATATATATATATATATATATATATATATATATATATTTAACTTCAAAGACATAGATACTGGTGTATTAAAACACTTTACAGGAATTAAAACGAAGTTAATTAAAAAGTTAAAACCGGGCTCTAATCGATGGAGAACATTACTTTTAAGTTATTTTCGGGACAAGCTTTCGTCTAAGATGATCTTTAGACCTTATTCAAGCAAGAAAGAATCTCTCTACAGACCACTATGAAAGATTTGTGAGATTAGTTGGGTTCTTGATATTTTAAATCGGTGAAGTATTTGGAAGATAATAGAATGAGTTTTGGATATGGTATTTTTTGCATTCAGTATTTTATTAAAGTTTTTGGTATTATGAATATATGGAGATTCTGTTATTTTTCTTTTTTGTGTATGGTTTATATTTTTAGGATGGATGTGTTGTTTATATTTATTCTGTGTTGGGTAAGAGTACGGTGTTGGGTAAGAGATGAATTTACTGTTGATGAGTAATGGTCTCAGTTGATATACGGCGGTCCAGGTCGTTTGTTTCTCCTATGTATATGGAAGGGCAGTCGTGGCAGGGGATTTGGTAAATGCATTGTTTTTGGGGGATTTTGTATTTAGGGGGCTGAAGGGTGTGTTTGAGGGAAAAAGTATTGTTTTGGGTAATGGATGGATTTTGAATATGTTGTTTACTGTTATGGTTAAGTTCATACAAAGGGAAGAAAGTTTTTGGGAGTATTTGTGTTTACATGTTGTTTGGCTTTTTTTTATAGGCGAAACTTTCATTATGGAGGGTGGGGTATTTGAGTTTTTGGTGAATGCTGAGTAGAGAGATAGTTTCTTGTTGAGATGAGTGGGTGTGCATATGCGGAGGGCTCTTAGGTATAGGGAAGTTAAAGTGGCTATTTTTGTGTTTTTGTTATGGGCAGAATACCAGTGTATGTAAGTGGGGGGGAGGTAGGTTTTCTGTATACTGAGTAGTTTAAGTGTGGGGAATCTTTCCATGAAAGTAAAGTGTCTAAAAAGGGTATTGTGGAATTATGGGGTAATTCGTAGGTGAAGGATATGGAGGGATGTATGTTGTTTATTAGAGTAAGGATATGGTTGAAATTTGTGTGGTTAGGGATGGCTACGAATACATCATATGGAGTTGGTTAGGAGGGGGTTAGGTAATATATGGTAATGTTCGATTAACTCCATAAAGAGGTTGGCGAGGGTGGGGCTGCATTGATAGACCTTTGTGTTTTATAGAATTGGTTATTGAAAGTGAAATAGTTGTGGTTGAGTGGAGAAGTATTAGTTCTTTGATGAGGGGAATGGTTGGCTAAGGTTGATTGTGGTTAGAAGTTATAGTTTTCATGAGTTGTAGGGGCATAGGAAATTTGAACGCGAGCTCCACAGGACCCTAGGTCAAACTTAGGAGTTTGTTGGTGGAGGGGTTTATGGAATGAATCTGCTGTATGAATGGTGTAAAGCGACAGGAGAGGGTCTTCTTACTTCACACAAGAAGACCCTCTTACAGGACGCATTTATCTGAATATTCCCACTGACAACCACAATATCTATAAAAAGTTACTCCCAGAACAAGTGGCTCCTGTCAAGAATGTCGTGAAATTGAAGGGACTGTTACAACAGCAATCAAAACCCCCCTCCACTCAGGCTCAACCCGTCCTGTGTGTTTACGTCATAGAATGTAGCCAGTGTCATTTTACCTATATCGGTGAGACGGTGGATTTGAAGAGAAGAATTTATCAACATAGAAGGGATCCGCCAATGGATAACCCGAACTCAGCCTTGGTTAAGCACAGGACTCTCTTCAACCATGCCATTGATACCAACCGACATAGGGTTCTACAAAACAACAACAATACATCGTATCGTAAGTTTACTAAAAGTTTCTGTATATATAATTGCAGGAACCGAGTCATGAACAATTTAGAGGGGGAAGTAAAGTTTGATCGCATTACAAATAATATACTGCTCACGGACAAAAAATGGCAAGTCTTGTTAAAAAAGACAAAATCGAGTCAACCAACTGAAATTCTACCTGCCGACTGAACTCACACTTCCAGATTTCTCGTTCCTACTAAGAGGATTGAACAAAGTGCTATAAATGCACAGAAAAGATTCTTCAATTTTTAACCGATTTTTAATGTCATTCCTTTTAAATTTTTATTCTTATGTGATTTTTGTGTTCAATAGTTAAATAAAAAATAGGTTCAACAGCATTTTAGGGGTATCCTTCTGTCAATAATTTACGTTGCGGGTCTGTAAGCAAAATAAAGAAAAATATATATATATATATATATATATATATATATATATATATATATATATATATATATATATATATATATATATATTATTTTATATATATATTTAAAAATATAATATATATATATATATATATATATATATATATATATATATATATATATATATATATATATATATATATTATTAATATTTAACGTGCTTTATCCTCTATTAAGAGTGGTAATTAAAGGGGACCATTAGAAATGGAACTTTATGGCCGGCGCTGGCTTTGGGATAGCCTGCCTTAAAGTTCGATTTCCTGTGGTCCCCCCGTGTTACCCCCTGCATAGGGGATAAAGCACGTTAAAAGGTAGTTTTTTATATATATATATATATATATATATATATATATATATATATATATATATATATATATATATATATATATATATATATATATATATATATATATATATATATTTTTTTTTTTTTAACATAGTGTATAGTATGTTGCGTTTACTTCAGAGATAGAACTTATCAGAGCGTTGGTGAATGAGGACATTAGAGTGCGCGATATTTCTTTGTTACTGAGTTATTCAACCTAAAGTCGAGTTCAATTGTTTTTTAAAGCAATGAGTTCTTTCGCAGTGACAGACATCAGGTGTTCAGGGTCGTTTTATCCCTCGTTCTTAATAATATGTAGTTGTTAATATTGCATAATCGCAATTTATTATTTAGATCTTATTAAATAATTCTTTACCTTCCCACTTTATGTTCTTTGTTTAAGATCTAAAATAATAAATTGCGATTATGCAATATTTAACAACTACATATTATTAAGAACGAGGGATAGAACAGGCTGGACACCTGGTGATGTCGCCTTGAAGGGAACTCGATTGCTTTAAAACTGTTCTTGAACTCAACTTTTTTGGGGTTGAGGGATAGCTCAGTCGTAAAGCATCGAGCATATTGTCCTCATTTCGGGCAACAAAGTGGGTTCAATCCCGGAGAAGGCAGGTAATTCTTTACCTTCCCACTTTATGTTCTTTGTTTAAGATTTGAAACTTTCGATAACGATGCAATCTTTATCAAGATGATATTATTAAGAACGAAGGATAGGACAACACCTGGCGATGTCGCCTTGAAGGGAACTCTCGATTGCTTTAAAACTGATCTCAACTCAACTTTTTAAGCTGAGGGATAGCTCAGTGAAAGCACCGATATTGTCTCATTTCGCAACAAGCGTGGTTCAATCCCGGAGAAGGCAGTAATTCTTTACCTTCCCACTTTATGTTCTTTGTTTAAGATCTAAATAATAAATTGCGATTATGCAATATTTAAAAACTATATATATATATATATATATATATATATATATATATATACATTTTTTATATATATATATATATATATATATATATATATATATATATATATATATATATATATATATATATATATATATATATATATATATATGAGAGAGAGAGAGAGTTCTCTTCATCTGAAGCAGTATTCTGTAAGTAGAATAATATGATTCAGTTTTTTCAACTTTCAATCTAATATTTCGCCTGACCACTTCAGTCATCAGAGACAAGTTCTAGACTAAATTAACAATTGATAAAACTAAATATATGTGAAGTAACAAATTTAAAAGATTAATAACTATCGTTAAATCTAAAATCCTATAATAATAATTATATCAATAGAGAAATTTTACCCATTGATGACTGGCTTGTGTTTTTGATTAAGCGACCTGGCAGCCCTCAATTCAAAATTATTTTAAAAGACTAACACGAGACCCTCCGACCCAATCTTCGACATTTCCAATTTTAACATACTATACAGCAGGAAAGTATTTTAATTGAGGCTGCTGGTAAACCATTATTGTTATTGACCCAGTAAAAGACTAAGCTAAGTTCTTTCAAGACATTTTAAATGTTATATTTATTAAACAAGTCGATTGGAATTCATGAAAACATGTTAACATTGTTCTTTAATTTTTATTTCTAAAGTCTGTTGGTGCAAAGTAAAGTTACAGAAGCCCTATTTACTTTTGGTCTACTATCGTTATTTTACTTATTTTAGTCTTAAACTTCTTTATTTGTAGCAAATATGGTTTTCAGTATTTATCGTAAGTTCTAAATATAGTTAACTATTATTTAAAATTCCATGGAAGAAATAGCTCCCAATATTTAAATATAAGCATTGTCATATCTATTTTTCAGATTACTACATTATTGTATTGTAATAATCTTTTACAGGTGACATAAGTTGTTAACGATGTTCATTATGACAATCAACAATCCGGATGTAACGTGATCTTTAATTATCAATTTTTTTTTCCACATCGAAGAATATTATAGTCATGCCAAAGCATTTATGAAAAGACAAAGATATTTAAAAAAGCATGCGACTTCCATCTCTGAGATTGGTTGTTGGAGCGTATTGAAGTTGATCAAATATGAAATATATGAGGAAGTTTATTAATTCGTAGCGTTGAGTCAAACATAGAAGAGGTGTGGGGGTGATTGGGAGAATTTTGTGATGCTATGAAGATTACTGCACTTTTACTAAAATTGTGGGTAGTATTAAAAGGGTTTAAATAAAAATTAACTGTGATTTATATATTTATTAAACAAAATATCACATATTGTTTATACTTGCTTCATTATAATATTATATATATATATATATATATATATATATATATATATATATATATATATATATATATATATATATATATATATATATATATATATATATATATATATATATATATATATATATATATATATATATATATATATATATATATATTATAAAAAATGAACATTGATGCTACAGAGGAATTGCTTTTGTATTCAAAGGCTAATAAAATATATCTTTTGAATGAGTTTTGCATTCCCTATTTATCGATTTAAGTGATTTATTGATTGTATACTCAGTGGTACTGAATATTTAAATACCAAAGGTGATGAATTGATTATTTTAATACGTGGTATTGAAATGTTTAATTACCATTAGAAAGTCTAAATGACTATAATAAATTGTCAGTTTATACTTAGAGTAAAATCTCTCAATATAGAAACAAAATTCATATTACCAAAAAGTTAAGATACTCTTGCAGAATGGTCTTTAAAGTGTATTTATATCTTGAGTGACAAGAAGAATGAAATGTTAACAGATTAATCTACGGTAACATTTTTTAAGAAAACCTTTTGAGAACAAAGCAAGAATATTCCAAAGATAAATTCTGTTTAGTGGCATCAATGTTAGTTTTGCACATAAAAAACATGCAATGCAAATGACTGGCATATAATCGTTTCAAAACTAAAATTTCTTATAAATACAATTTCAGGATTCATAGAATGCAATTCTATTTTTCTTTAGTTTTTTATATGAAAACTTGATTGAAAATAATAAATACTAGAAACTTGCTTTTTTTTTTTGGTCCCTTATATATATATATATATATATATATATATATATATATATATATATATATATATATATATATATATATATATATATATATATATATATATATATATATATATATATATATATATATATATATATATATATATATATATAAAATTTGTTAGTGCTGAAATTTCGATGACGTGTGGTAGTTTGATTTTTATTTACCTTTAAATATGAGATTAACATTAGGTCAAACCCATTCAAATCTTCATTTAAAAATTATATATATATATATATATATATATATATATATATATATATATATATATTATATATATATATATATATATATATATATATATATATATATATATATATATATATATATATATATATATATATATATAGCTGAATTATTAAACTATTTTTCGTAATACACTTTCACATTTGAAGTAGTCAATCATTTTTAATTTTTTTTTTAATTATACTATTAACATAAAAAGATTTGAAAGGTATAATAAAATCATGACTTTTTCGAGGCCGGTGATAAATGAAGATAGTATGAATGGGATAAATACAATTCCTATTAAAAATTTTTGAGATTGAAGAGAAACTTATTTTTTACAGCAAAATATTTATGGGAATCAAATATTTTATTTAAGTTAAACTATAAGAAAACGTCAGTCAAAAAAATTATATCATAAGTGGAAGTAAAATGTTTACAAATGTGAGAATCATTCAAAAACATTTAAATCCTTGATTAAAAATTAAAAGTAAGTGTATAAATTAAAACCAAGAATTGAAACTTAAACAAAACAAAAAGCGGATGGGAATACAGGAACTATTATGCGGTATTAGTTTTAAAATTGTATTTGCAAACATATGTAAGCTTTATTAAACCATGAACGGGTAAGTGTCGAATAATTAAACCTTCCCCTTTAAAAAATATTTATACATTTTTTCCTAGTTTTAATTTTTATTTTTAAAAAGTTAATTTTCAAGGGTGAATGGTTTTGCAGAACTCTGAACCTGAGAGTTTGCATTTGTAAGTGGAACTTCACAATAAGATAGAGAGTTAGAAAAACTGAAGATCCAAATTGAAAAAATGAAAATTGTTTATCACGTCAGAACAGATTTTATTTTATATTTAAACATTCATCGCCATCGTTGAAACAGTTCTGTAAACCAGACAACTTGTTTTCCTATAAATCGGATACCAACGAAAAAAAAAATTACCATTTTATTAACTTAAACCAGATCAAAACAAACAAAGCTCATAAAGAATGAGAATACATATCGAGAGCATGAAACTCGTATAATCTTGTGATATCAGAATTTATATAAAAAAAATTTTTTTTTTAATTTTTTCATCAAAAGAATCTATAATCTTCCCACCGACGTTACATTTCAATTAAGGCTCAGCCAAACTCCAACGAAACTGCAAATCCATAAGTTGCGTAATCGGCATCAAACTCTGTTACGTTACATTTTTTATCAGCATTATATATATATATATATATATATATATATATATATATATATATATATATATATATATATATATATATATAAAGAGTAGTTATATATATATATATATATATATATATATATATATATATATATATATATATATATATATATATATATATATATATAGTGAATGTATAGAACCTGCCACGGCTCACAAGGTAGTAGTCAATTCAGGTTGAAAAATCTAACTCTTATGTATGGACTCAACCTTATCGTAATGTATTTGTTCTCTAAAACTTAGAAAAATGCCATAAAACGCCTTAAGTTCTTGGAGAAAGGAGAATATCAAACTATTGTTGAAGGTGAATGATTCGGCCGGGATAAGGCGTAATTTAAAGGAAAGTGTGACGGACCAAAGATAGAATGACGACAACCGATGACGTGCAGCATGGGGTAATCAACAAAGATGTGTTCAACTGATTGTAGCGTGTGTTGATTTCAAAACTTACACGAGGAAGGAGGATCAAGAGACATATTGACCGTGCGAAGGTTGGCGTGGCCAATGGAAGACGTGCGAGATCAACCTCCTGTAGGCTGGTGCGTTGATGTGAGGATGGTCATCACTCGTCAATAGTGGGTTTTGCATCCCCCAGTGGTTGTATAGTAATGAGTGTGCATCCCCCAGCGGTTGTATAGCAATGAGTGGTGGCATCCCCCAGCGGGTTGTATAGTAACGAGGCATCCCCAGCTGTTGGATAGCAGCCTATGGAAGCAAGACCGGCTGGGAGACTATATACAGATTAAGAATAATAACGCCGAAGAAAGAATAGATTTAGTTCAAGCGAGAAGAATGGTGCATGATAGCAGTAAATAGACTAGTTTTGTGATGGAACATAGTTGCGGGCCTAGCCCAGTGGGGTGAATCCTAACAATGACGAAATACTACAGTGGAGTCTGTCGAGGTGTGTTAAGATCTATGATGGATTTTGGCTATAAGGTGCTAGCATTTAATGTATAGGCAGGGGGCCTTTGTTAGGCTATTTTCTTTCTTACTTTAAATTCATTCTCCTGCTTCCCATTGTATGTTCAGCACCCACCTCTTGATCTACGAAGAGCCGTAAAGGTTTGATATATATATATATATATCATATATATATATATATATATATATATATATATATATATATATATATATATATATATATATATATATATATATATATATATATATATTAGTGTCTTTTCTTTAAAATAAATTTTGTAACGCTCCACTTAGACTGTAAATTTGTCTACTGACTGGCAATCCAGTAATAAAATTTATGTCGCAATCATGTATTGTTTATGAATTCTGTAAACAAAGAAGTTGCCCAATTTTTGTTCATATGTTATGTATTGTTATTTATGGATGGTTTAACTGTCATAGTGATTTGATCTTGTGAGTTACGAGCACGTTTATATATATATATATATATATATATATATATATATATATATATATATATATATATATCTTTATATATATATATATATATATTATATATATATATATATATATATATATATATATATATATATATATATATATGTTATATGGTATATATATATATATATATATATAAATCAAGTGTTTAACTGATAATCTAGTAGACCCAAGATACTAACTTTATTTTCTATTGAAATAAGATGGCATTAACATTAAGAAGTAATCATAAAAAAGTATTTTTAGTGGGAGACACAAACCACCAAATAACAGGTGCAAAATTACCGTCAAAACGGCAAGTTCTTGCGTTTTGTTTTTCAACATCCGCGAGGTAAAATTAAATCTTAATGAAAGTGCAAACCTAGTTATTCGTGAGTGTATTATATTTTGGGAGAAAGCTAGAATACCAACAAAATCATTACCTAACTGTGTGACAAAGTTATTGAACCTCTACAAAGTGTGGAAGCAGTTACAAAAAAATGCAAACAAAATTAAAGATGCTTTTAAGAGAGGATTTCCAAAACGAATTGGACAATATATTTGACATTGCCCACACCGATGCCTTGAAAATAATGAAAATAGAGGAGGATAAAATCTTCTTACAGCGACAGAGGGAACCACGGCGACAGGGTTGCCTGGCGGGTATAGACAAAAAACTAGCAGAAAAAGAAAAAAGGGTGATAGAAAGAAAAATCATAGAAGCGAGGAGGAAAGGACATCATTACCCCAAAATTAGTAGCAGCCTTAGATAGATGCCAGTTAAGCGTAAGAGACTCTGTTTATATTCTTCAAGCTACAGTGGAGGCACTTGGACTTAGTCTCGATAATTTTCCAATCAACAAGTCTTCTATTCAACGAATTCGAACGCAGACAAGGAAAGAACGAGCAGAAGCTATAAAGGTAGATTTTCAAAGCAATGTACCGGAAGTTGTGACAGTTCATTGTGTGGCAAACTGTTACCTGCGTTTAACGTAAGAAGATTCAAAGAAGAACGACTACCCATCATAATTACATTTGGAAATAGAGAGCAACTTCTTGCGGTACCAAAACTAAACAGCTCTTCTGGTACAGAGCAAGCTGAAGCAGTTTCGAGAGCTCTTACTGACTGGGACTTAAGAGATAAAGTACAGATAATGTGCTGCGACACAACAGCTTCTAATACAGGTCGCTTCAATGGTGCTTGTGTACTTTTGGAACAAAAACTAGAAAGAGAGTTGATACTTTTTTCGTGTCGACATCATGTTTATGAGTTGGTACTGAAAAGTGTAATTGATAGACAATAGACAATTAGACCCAGACATTGCTTTCTTTAAAAATTTTAAGGATAATTGGAAAAACATTGACCAAAGCAAGATTCAAACAAATACCGACATTGTAAAAAAAATATTTTCTGACACAGAAATTGAATGATTGTTATGGTTCTTTTCAGTTGAATTAAAGAAATCTATCGTGAGGCACGACTACCGTGAACTTATTGAGTTATCTTTGAGTTATTTTTGATTGGATATGATGGCAAAAAGCTGAAAATAAAGTCTCCAGGTGCAATGCATCAAGCGCGATGGATGTCAAGGGCCATTTATTCACTAAAAATGTATTTGCTGCATTCTCAACTGAATTTGAGCAATAAAGACAAACAAGCACTGGAAGATGTTTGCTTATTTATTGTGACTTCCTATGTTAAGCCTTGGCTTCAATGCAGTTTGGCTGTAAAAGCGCCTTATCAAGATTTGTGCTTTTTGAGAACGTTGAAGCAGTACGAAAGAATAGACACAACAATTTCTAACGCTGCCTTGAAAAAGTTTTGCCAACACTTGTGGTATTTGTCTGAGGAAGTAGTCATTCTATCTCTTTTTGATGATGAAGTTGATATCAAAACAAAAATAGATATGGTAACCAACTTAAACATCGAAAGTTCAAAGGATTCCAATAAAAGATATGTGCCAACGGAAGAAAAACTGACTAGCCCATTGTGGGGTAAGTAAGTTTTAATACTTCCTTGTTTTTAATTTGAACGGGTTTGTTCTGGATTAAAGAGGTCTATAAACTTGTATTTATTATTCTTATTTTAGAAATTTTATTTATATATCTTTTCATTTTTCTAGAAAAAAAACTTGGATGCGTTCGTATCAGTCAGGAGCAAAAATCTGTTTCCTCGCTTGAAAATAAGCGATAGTTTTCTTGATGAGAGTCCTTCTACGTGGGAAAACAATGCCTCCTTTGCAGAAGCCAAAGCCACAGTACTTTCTCTAAAAGCGGTTAATGATACAGCTGAAAGAGCGGTCAAATTAATGCAGGACTTTAATGGGCTAATAACTGCGAAGGAAGAGCAAAAACAATTCATTCTACAATGTGTTCAAGAACATAGGAAATTGTACCCAGACTGTAAAAAAGAAACCTTAAAAAGAAAATATCCTCAATAAACTATCTTTTTATTTTAATTACAATAAATATTAGTATTAATATAATTGTTTTGTACATTAAAAATATATAAAAATAATATATATATATATATATATATATATATATATATATATATATATATATATATATATATATATATATATATATATATATATATATATATATATATATATATATATATATATATATATATATATATATATATATATATATATATATATATATATATATATATATATATATATATATTGTAGGTAAGTCGCCACGGTTAATACTGTCTTTAGAGAAAATATTTTTGACAAGTAAATTTTCCATAGTAGTAGAAATAGAAGTAGAGGGTATGAGTGATGATTTTATATATATATTTTTTTTTTTTAAAAAAAAAAATAGACAAACAAATATATATATATATATATATATATATATATATATATATATATATATATATATATATATATATATATATATATATATATATATATATATATATATATATATATATATATATATATATATATATATATATATCAGTAGAGCGAAGTTGCATGTAAAGGGCTCTGGGTTCTACTTTGTGCGGATCCTGTAGAACATCAGAGGAGTTCTCTCAGAATAGGGCTATGCCTCCGTAAGATGAGCTTTATATATATATATATATATATTTTATATATATATATATATATATATATATATATATATATATATATATATATATATATATATATATATATATATATATATATATATATATATATATATATATATATATATATATATATATATATATTTGCCACATCTGTGAATACAAAAAACACAAAGATCACATATGTACATATAAAATATAAAAATTTATTTTATTATTTATTTAAGTTGGTTCTAGGTCATATTCCTCTAATTATTTATATGATGTTCCTGGTGTTATAATAACTCCATTCACAGTAGAACATAGCAAATACAAATAATTTTAAAACCGATTATTGGTTGGTAAACACTTAATGGATAAAATTTAATCACTGTAAACAAATGCACTAATCCATCTCTAAGTCAATCAAACAAACTACCACTTCTAATAAGCACCAATAATTATTTCTATTAACAAAACAGGTTTGATTTTGATTAAAAAAAGATTGGGAATTACATATTTTTTATATTATTTATAAAAAGAGGAAAAACTGTTAGAAAAAAAATATATTTTTCGTTTTTAAATATAAGTTTAAAAAGATGGCTATTATGCATGGATCATAAATCCATTTAAAACGAACGAACGAATGAACTAACTCAAATGTTTGTTGTTAAATGCTTTACTAAGCTCTTATTATTTATGACACGAGTTTCTTTCAATAGCAGTGAACAAGGGACGGAAGTCTCAAAGACGTTTTTGAAGATGAGGCTAATGGAAAAGGCTTTTATAAGTGAAATGGAATGTAGCAAATTCCATGCATACAAATCTTTGCATGTTGGTAAAATGTTGTATTCCGGGGAGAGAGGCTCGTTCCAGAAATGGAGAGTAGGAGGAGGGGAGGGGAAGAATTTTTATAATATTTACACTATTTTATTATGAAATTCATTTGCTTGAAAAGGTGAAACCCATCCTCCCTTCTAATTACGGAGCCTTGATTGTTTTTAATTTCTCATAACACCATTAATATAGATAATACAAATATATACGTGAAAGACCTCATCATTTTCAGCTTGTGTGATTCCATTGTATTAAACGCGTCTTTGGTTAAATTTAAGATTAAATTCATTTCATGCATAATAATAATAATAATAATAATAATAATAATAATAATAAAACACATCGATGAGCGTATATATGCGAAAGCGTTTCACGATAAATGAACGTTACCAGTCGAAACTGAACGAAGTATTACCG
>JABUQX010029152.1:0-37500 GCA_015478945.1 Trachelipus rathkii
ATTTTTATTTTATTTATTTATATAGTTAATTATATATTTGGTTTTCGAAACTTTTACTTCTGATAATATATATATATGTGTTTATTTTATATATATATATTATATATATATATAGTATTATATATTATATATATATATTATATATATATTATTTATATATATATATAGTATATATATATATGTATATATTATATATATATAATATATATTATATATATATTATTTATATATATGGTAAAAGTTACTTAACGCCACAAGGAACGGGATGGCTCGGGATCAAAAAAAATTTTCAAGGTAGCCTCTATGAGACTAATGAGATTTTTTAGGGTCCCCGAAAATGGAAAGTTTAGTTTTTCCTGACCTGACTGACGCATAGTGAAATAACTTAGGTGTGAACAGCTATACCACTTACCTAATTCGCCTCTAGAAAGGATATAAAAACTAAAAAATAATGGTTCATTTCGACCTGAACATTTTTTTTATGTATCATAGATGCTGTCTGTGAAATTTTTTTTTGATCGCTAGCTCCCGTTCCGTGTGGGCGTTTAAGTAACTTTGTCTATGTATAGTATTATTATGCTCCTATTGGTATTATGGATATTAATAGTATGTGTTGATAGAGTATTGTTTAATAATGTGAGTTATCATGTGGTAGTGTATATAATATAGTGTTAATATAGATATAGTAATAAATAGATGTATTAATTTCGAAAACGTAGAGGAAATTCCTGAGGAAAAAAAGTTAAGCTTTGGAAAAATTTAAAAGTGGAGATTATCGGATTCGTGGTATGGATTTTAAAATACGTCTGTTATCGTGAATGAATAAAAAATTGTATATAATATACTATAGTATATTATATTTTTGATATATATAGAGTATATATTATATATATATATATTTGTTGCGTGATTTGTGCATGTGTATATTGCCTTGTAACATACTTGAAGAGCGTTCTTGTGTTTGCCACTGCTAAATATATATATATATTATATATATATGTAGTATATTATTTATTAAGTATAGTATAGTATTATTAATATATGGTTTATTATGCGGATATTAAAGTTTTTAGTATGTGAGGTAGATATATTATATATAGTAGTTGTGTAAAGTAGTGAGTTGCTTAACTAGAGCGTGGCTGTATAATTATGTAGAGTGTGTACTATATTAGGTAGTGGGGTATATATATAGTATTAATTATTTATGAAAAGTATTTATAGGTATATTATTATGTGACTGGTTGGGTATAATCGCGTTATATATTTTTATCAGTTAGTGGGAGTTTGAGTTATTAATTGATTGAGAGATGAAGTTGTGGTAATAATCGATGGCTGGTAGATGAAGAGGGGTGGTCTTGTAATTGGTATTGCGAGAAGGAACTCTGTAAAAGAGACACCTACAGACGTTTCTAAAGATAATGATATAATGAGTAGATGTATGATCACGGTTGCTAAGTCTCGAACCGGTGCCTTGGATCGGCAAGTTTTTAGATAGAGTCGAAGGAAATAAAATATTTCGGGAGGAGCCAGAACGGCAAAAAAATTACTAGCTATGGAGTAATATAATGAAAATTAAATATGAAATTAAGGAAAATTTAGGTGAATGGTATAGTTGTGGCTAATACAAAAATCCATTAGAGAGGCAAATAAATAGATTACTCGAATGAGTGAAAGGAAGATTTAAAAAACAGTGGATGACTAAAATATTTCTAATATGATAAATGAAAGAAGAAAGTTTAAAGAAAAATATAATTAAAGGTATTAAAACATAAAGAGAAGAGTAAACAAATGTGATATGGCATGGAATATTGGATAAATAATCTTTCTTTGGATATTGGGAGTATGTCAAGAAAACAATCTTTCTTTGGATATTGGGAGTATTTCAAGAAGAAATCGGAATTATTGGGAGAAAAGATTTCTTACCTAATTAGGAAAATGTAAAATAAAGAAAGATATTAAAGGAAAATAAAAAAAAAAACGAAACACTGGTAATTGGGAGGGAAAAGTTATGGAGAGATGAAATGAGTACATTGGAGAGTTGCTTAGAGAATAATAGATAATGAATATTGAACGTCATGCATTACAAGTGTACTGGATGGGGTGTCGCACTGCGAAGTAGTGATAATGATCATGAACTATGTGTGTTAATAAGATGAATGGTTATCGATTGGAACCTGATTTAATTAATATGAAAACCGGAAAAGAAGCAAGAGTGATCGGAATTGTAGTAGAAATTTAGAAGGCTTTGAGGGGATTTGTTGGAGAAAATAAATGGTCTAGCATTCAGTAATAGGAGTGTTAATTGGATGGTATTAATGTTTTTTTGGTGAATTCGGTTTTTGGTTTTGACACCGCTATGGAGTGGTTGGATTGGATATCGGTGTGACTGCGTAGCGCTTAGGTTGGGTGCAAATCTCTATTAAGTGTAATAGAAATTGGATAGGTTATGCCGGTGAGGGAGTTTTATAATTGAATGGAGCTGGTTTGGAGCATAGAATGCGGCTAGTCATTTGTAGTGTGGATTTATTGGGTTAGAGTTGACTTAAGGTCGCCAAATTGTGAGCGATGGTATTTAGTTTAGTCTATTTAGGTCATTAAACTGCTGTTGTAAGGTTTGCTACGCAGGATATGACAATAAACTTCATAAGGTGGGTTATGGTATAGGGTTCGTGTAGTGTAGGGTGAGGAGGGAGAACAGTAACCTTAGCTATAGTTTTTTTCGTATTTTGGTAGATGGCGTGTTCGTAGAGTATAGTTAGTTTACGCAGGTGTGTGAAGGATATAGAGCGCTAGGGGGTAGTGGTGGTGGTGATGGTTGTTGTTGTGGCAGTGGTGAATTGAAGATATGGATTGCTTCGTCTGTGAGTATATTAGTATATAGGGATTCTATTTAATAATTATAGATCTAATAGTATCTTTATATAATCGTTATATAATATATTATATTAGTTGAAGTATTATATAGTGATGTTAATTAAGACATTACGTGATACTGATGGTATATAGGTTGTTATGCTGATAGTTTTAATATATTGGATTGCTGACTTGCATGCGGAGTATGGAGTTTAGTATGACGGTCTTAGTATAGTGAAAGTATGTGATATAGCAGTTTGTATATCATAGCAGGTTATGAAGGCTGTGTTTAAGCGGTTGACTGTGAATTGGATGGGGATGTGCACTGTTAGTAGTGATCTTAAGTGAGTAGTGTATGGTATATGGTAGTGGGGGTGTGAGTAGTGTTGTGATCTATTTGATGATATTATGGTGTGGAGAGTTATTAATTGGGTCGGAGAGGAAGTGAGTAGGTGATGGTGAATGATAATAGAGTGGTATACCGGCAGAGTTATGTAGGGGTGGTATGGTCTGCGGGGTTGAGGTGGACAGGGTCGGAGTTATTTGATGATAGTGGGTAGATAGTTGTTCGTTGGTTTTAGGGTTTGCAGTAGATGGTGGTGGTGGTGTGATTTGTAGGTCATTGAGTATTAATTGGTTCGGGAGGCATGATAAATGGGGAGTGGAAATATGTGGTGACTTGTGTGTCGTTTGGGATTGTGAGTGTTGGTATGGTGTCGGGTTAAGGATTTAGTGATATTGAGATGAGTAGATGTGTTGAACGTTGTCGTTCGGGAGCGTTAGAGCAGATTTTGGGTGTTGATGTTGGTAACTCTCTTAGTGTGAGTGTTGACTCGTATTTATGAGGAGCTTGGTAATGGATTGGGATGCAGCTGTTGTGTGTCTCTTTCGGGTGGTCTTGTGATGGAACTTATGAGTTGAGATCGTTCTATATTGTGGTGTCTTCTGATATTCTATGTTATGATTCTGACCAAGGAGGAAAGATTCCTTAGTTGGCTCTCACACTCTCTTTGTGCTCATATTTTTCTCTGATCATGGGACCTCTGCATAGGCAACACAGTAAATACATATCCTGTGCTTAATTAAATAGATCTAAAGTAAACACAATTTACATTATTGATTATCGGATAAATATCACGACTGCATTAGATGTTTCGATTCATACTGCATCTATCGTAATATATATATAGGTTTTTAGTTTAGTATTATAGTATTTTATATAATTATTATATATATATATATATATATATATATATATATGATATATATTATTACTAAAGGGGTAGGCTAATAGGTATGATTAATATATATAGATCTTATATATTTGAGTGGTGAGTAACGATTTATCGTTATTAGTTATATACTGGGTAGTATTTTATATTTATAGTTATATTATATAATTAATCGATTATATATATATATTATATATATATTATATAAATATTAGGTAATAAGAGTATTTGAAGCTGATGGATCTGAGATTTGAGTGTTGTCCTGGTGTGTGTGCTTGTGTGTTGAGGTGTGTCGTGTAAATGATTTTGGATAGTAGACCTCCACGTGACTTTCTGTATATTAAGTGTTATATGGATTTCTTTGGGACTCTTCTATTCATCATTTACAGTTTATGTGTCATATCGGCGTGCGGGAGATTCGGGGCTCTACCACATTTTTCAGTGCCTGGGTGCGTGGGATAAGTGAGAAATCCGTGAGATCTGCTCAGCACCCCTGACAGCTCAATGAAAACAAGACCACGTTATTATTCATAAAGTGAGATATCTGCAGCTCTCCCTAGCTCTGGTGTTTGGGAGCCATATAAGGGTTTCTGGACCCGTGTGATGTTCAAACTCATAACACAATATTATCATCAATCTGTTATATTTCGTCCTCTGGCGGATTCATCCCTTAGGCTCACCTCTCGCGTGTATCACTCTTCTGTGCTCGTCCAGATCTAATATAGTGCATGCCGGGACTACATATATATAAACTCATACAAATATATAGATTATTTATGCGTGGATAACACAGTGTGCAACTAGCATTATTGGATAATATATGTTATATATTATAATAAGTATCTAGTATTATTACTATCTATTTAGTTTAGAGGCGTTGATATGATTAGTTGTATATTATATAAATATTAGGTGTTGCTTGCATTATAACTAATGGGGCAGAAAATATCACATAATTTATTATATATATATCAATATTTTATCTTGCAATAAGTGATAGGTCTAAAAATATTCACTTCTATATTTCATTTGAAAAACAAACTTTGTACGCGGTTTTCAGTCATCAATTAAATTTTTAATAAATAGTGATAGAGCCAATAATGAATTTTAGATTTTTTAGAAATTATTTATCAATACACGATATAAAATTTGAGAGTAATTTGGCACTACGTATGATAATTACAGACACTTGACAGTTAATTTAAAAATGTATACAAAGGTAATATATATAATTGATTGCGAAGTTTCAGAATTCGAGAGATATGTGATAGGGTATATGGGATGTCTATAGATTGAATGTTACGGATGGTAGATATAAATCAGAATATTAATATATGTTGTGATATTCTTTGATTTATATGTTTATATAATAATTAATGAATAATAAATATTTAATTTTATATAGCACTAAAATTTGTATGCTAAAAGGATCCTATTATATATATATATATTATATTTCTTTGTATTTATTAGTGTTAATAGTTGTTATCTATACTATAGTGGTTGGATGTGTTATGGGTATTAGGGTTGGCGGTGGATATGAGCTTATCAGTTTACTACTAGTATGTAATATACCATTATATAGTAAGGTTTAAGGTTTCCTAAAAGTATCTATTTATATATTTATATATAGTATAAGTATTATAATAATATATATATTATATATAATATTTTTGTTATTATTATTATAATGTGTGTGTGTGTGATTTTTGTATATACTATACAATATAGCATAATAAGGTGTTGTGTGCTTTGTTGTTTCTCTCTTTTACTTTCATCTCCTTTTATTTATGTATTGATAGTGTGATTTTATAATACTGGTGGGGGTATAATTGTGAAAAATTAAAAAATAAACAAATTATATGTAGATATAGCGAGCACATGTCGTGTTCCGACTGTTGTAATGAGATGAGAATTTGTGATTGATGGAATCGTTAATGGTTGAACAGATTGTCAATTTAAGTGTTTAAATAGAATAATAGATAGTTATCATTATTTAATAATAATATAATAATAATATAATATAATAATAATAATATTAATATAATAATAATATAATTGAATTAATATAAATAATATTAATATATAATAATAATAATAATAATATTATTTTATGTATTAGGGAAATGATTGATTTAATCCAATGCCCATTAATTAATGTATAAAGCCTTCGTTATATTTCGCTATCTCGTCCTGGTGGGTGAGATTGATTTAATTTACTTCCAGAAAAGACTTTCTAAAAGATCATAATAACTAATTAGATATAAAGTGATCAATGTACGAATGTACAATATACTGAATAATAATGTGTTAATATATAATATACTTTTCAATTAGTATTATTATATTATAATGATAATAGTATAGTATTTAAGAAATTTTCAGCGTGACGTTTATTTTTCTCAGGTTTGTCGATTGAGTGAGAGGGGTCGTTTATAGAGTAATTAATATTATATATATAATAGGGAATTGTTGTTTATGTATTATAAGGTCGTGATACTTTTGTTTTTCATGAGTGGTTTAATAGATTATATGATTGGTTTAGGCGATTCTTGAAGATTATCGCGTTGGGTGCAAATAGAATAAATTAATATTTACTAGATTTTATTATAATATTTTATATTATGTTTTATTAAAACATATTTTTACTTGAAATAAATTGTGTGGTGTTGTGTTGCGATATTGAGCAGTTACGTGAGATAGTGAGTTGGGTGTGTCTATATTGGTGCCTGAATGTGGTGTTAGGGGTAGGTGTATGTGAATAATATGGAGGTGATGAGTTGAGTCGTAGCAATAGGTGGTGTAGATGTGTGTCGTGCCAGTGAGCGGGTGATTGATAGGGAGAGGTAAAGTTGGTGTTGTTAGTATACACGAATTGAACACTCAATAATACAGCAATTTTAACAGGCAATAAAACAGCTGTTATAATAATAATACAAATAATAATAATAATATACATAATAATAATAATAATAATATAATATAATAATAATAATAATAATAATAAATAATATAACTAATAAAAATAACAATAATAATAACAATAATAATAACAGAATTAAACGTTTCACATTATATTTCACATATATATTATAACATTACTATAATAATAATAATAATAATAATAATAATAATAATAATAATAATAATAATAATATAATAATAATAATAATAATAATAATAATATAATAAAAAAATAAAAATTACTTATTCAGTTACATAGAAAATATAATAATAATAATAATAATAATAATAAATAATATAATATATTAATACATAATATTAATTAATGATGATTTAGAGTTACAGTTAAGCAATTAGGGTTGTAGTGTTATATAAGTTAGGTTAGGTTAGTAATATTAAATATTAGGTTAGGTTGTGGTTAGGTTAGGTTAGGTATAAAGAATTTTAAGCGTTTATTATTATATGAGTATAGGATGTAAAATTTTTCACAAACTAATCCATAGACAAGAGTTAAAAGTGTTTAAGGATAAATGCTAATGCCGTTAAGAGTAAAATTTGTAGGTTTAAGTTAGAAGTTAGTATAAATATTTTAGATTTCTACTGTGGTATATATTTTTACTTGAAATAAATTGATGTGGTTGCGAGAACGTCCTATTTATCATGTTTATCTCGTGATGTATCTATTATTACAAAATGTGTCTAATATTATTTTAAAATAATATTCAATATGTATAAATTTTAGATAAATAAACAACAAAATAATAATAACAGCAGGTATAACATGTTTTCCTTTCTTGGTAAATTTGTCTAGGCTACTTAGGTAATATATTCCAATTGTTTTTAGATTGTTAAGAATTTTATTATTAAAATAATATTTTTAACTGCTACATGTGATTTCAATGCAAATTTGTAACTAATAGGTGCAAACTAATCAGTTTCATTATTTTAATTGAAATTTCTACTGAAAAAATCATCTATTATAATAAATTACATCTCATCAATAAACAATATCATAATTTATATCTAAGGAAAATCTTGTACCAATATTTTGCTATTAGTGAGCCAATAATTAATGGTTAGTTATTTTAATTAATAATTAATTCATATATCACAATATGAATTTATTTCATATGGATGAATTGGCGGAATGCTGTCTATCTTTTCGCTGGTACGTGATTATAAAGAGAGCACTCGTGATCTTTATTTATAAATTGACTAGGACTATTGGACTTAGACTTGTTCAAGATCAAGAATTAGGTTAATTGAGTATTGTCTTATTTAATCATTTCTTATTATAAAGAATGAGTTTGCTTTTTATTTAAACAATGTAAGAAATCGTGCTGTAGAGTCTGGCATGTATTTGCAATGCACAAAAAGAATATGTTCTTAATTTTAATGGACTTCAAATCTCTAAAATTTCTAATATTATATTTTTTAATTTTATATATGTTTTAGTTTTTAAGTATTATAGATTGACATTATGATGTTATTTTAAAGAAGTCGTAGGTATTACCGTCAATAAATATTATAGAGTGGGTGATATATATAATCGAATGCACACAAGAAATTTATTGTGTCTGGTCACACACATTAATGATAATATCATAAATAATAGAAACATTTGCCATAGTATTGTAAATTATATATTAATATATTAAATTATTAAATTAAGTTATTTATATTATAATAATATATTAAATATATTATATAATAATTAATATATATATTAATATATATATATTATATAATATAATATTATATATAATAATAAATATAATATGATTTAAATTTAGCGACTTTAATTAATATAACTAAAACATAAGTAAAATCATATCTTAGGATCGATTGTGAGTATTATTACGTTAAATATTAATATAATAAATATATGAAGGAGTTATAATTGGAGTATTTTAGTTCAAAAAAAATTATTTCACGTAATACAATAGACATTGACGAAAAAGCACTTTAATACTGTGAATAAAATAAAAAAACAGTTCCATCGCAATATCTTTCCAGAAATTATTTCGATGAAACATTTAGCTCTCCGCTGATATAATCAAAAATAATACCATCACGATTTGTAGTGCTTATAAAGCTCGAAAAATATATATAGAGTCATAATTATAGCTAGCTAAGTGGCGGGTACTGATAGGTAGTAGTATATAGGTATAGCCCTAGGCCCCTTAGATAGCTACCTATATATATATAGCTACTATTCATAATATAACGGAGGCTCTATTATGCGCGTAAATATATTACTACCTCAGTAATTGATAGCTTCTAACCAGTATTTCACCTGAGCCCTCATATAACTCGTACATTGATAGACTTAAATATTAGTACGAGCTCCATATTAATCTTATATATATATTAATTAAATATATTATTCAAATATTAATATATTTATATATATATATAGTATATATATTATATATTATTATGACTATAATATAATATATTAATTATTATATATAATATTAATTAATTTTATATATATTATATATTATATCATTAATATCTAATATATATAATATTATATATTTATACTATATATATATCTATATATATTAATATATATATATACAGGCGCGGCTTTACGGGGGAAGAACATCCAGGAGGCCGGGCCTTCCACTCTAAATAAATATAAATAGACAAATAATGTAATTAATAATTAATAATTAGATTTACTATTTATTTACTATTAAAATAATGTTTAATAAATTTTTTATACAAGAACGCTAATTTTACATAAGGATCATTTATTCTCTAGCTGAAGAAATATTAATATTTTTACATAATTGAGATCTTATAATGACTGTGAGAATTTATCTGTGATTTGTGGTCTCCAAGAGATATGTCTTAACTTTATAATGCCTTGCAAACTGGACTTGTCTGGCACTGTAAAGAAAATTATTCTATTTTTGTCTATTTTGTGGATTTTTCCACAAAGCCTCTCGAACAAAAATGCAATTTTTTTTAAATTAAATAAAAACAAACTTATTTTAATACTATATATATAATATATTATATGAGATACATATATAGCTGCGTTGCGTATCAGTTTATGTACACTTAGCTGAGTTAAGTAGGGATATTACGAGTTTATTCTTTATCTTTTGTATACTCATTATATAATGTCAGCATTTTAGGTGGGGCATCATCTATTAATATAATTATATTATAACTTATTTATATATTATATTATAATAATATATTTATTATATCAATAACACAAAGATGTAGTATTCTAATTTATATATATATAATATAATTACTATTAACTTAATATATAATTAATATAATATATAAGATCATAATTCATATATATGCTTTTAATAATTTCATTATATATTGATAATATGTAATATAATATTATATAACATATTATAAATATAATTTATAAATAATTAATATAATAATTATATATATATATAAAATATAATATATTAATTAAATATAATAAATATTAAATAATTTATATGATTGTATAACAGAAGTAGAGAGAAGAAATGAGAATGAGAAGATGAGAAGAGTAGAGAGAGAATGATAGAATGAATAGCGAGATTTAGAGTAGTGAAGTAGAGCATGATACTGAGACGAACCAGACGCATAAGATTATGAAGCTAATATTTACTATAATCCTTTCCTTTGTTTTTTCTTAGATTATAGGAATAAAGTTGTTCATTATTTATTTTATATTGTAACAATATCATGATGCACATTTCAGTGTGGATTTGTGTTAATTCATACCCTTTTTTGTGTAAAATAGCAATGTTTCAAATGGAGGAAGGAGGACAAAAATAAACTTTTCATTTTTCGAATATATAAATAGAACACGATCTCTACCCATACAATTTATCCCGCCCCTCA
Source organism: Trachelipus rathkii (assembly GCA_015478945.1). NCBI lineage: Eukaryota > Metazoa > Arthropoda > Malacostraca > Isopoda > Trachelipodidae > Trachelipus > Trachelipus rathkii. The sequence goes on from JABUQX010029152.1 coordinate 10,920, forward strand.
GTTTTTTTTCCTTACCCAACGTTCTGCTTCTAATTTGCTTCCAGTAGAGTTCTTTATTACGATTCCTGTTATATATACAATTCTAACTTTGAAACTCTTTACAAAATGATACTAGAGGTGAGAAACTTGTAGCCCGCATCAAACTTTTATTTAATAACAGGAAAAATCATAAACACAAGTTTTCAGCTTACTATACTACTCAGATAAATTTCGTATGGATCGACTCAACGGGCAACTTTTTGAGCAATATGTTGTCGTGTTATACAGTGGGAGGTTACTCATCGAGACGGTAGGTCCTAAGAGGTATGGCTAATTTAAAGGTATATATTATCAACTAGATATCAGCTAACAAAAAAGTAGAAAAGACCACATTAAATAATTCATTCTATCTATGTCCTCTATGTAGAGCACATTTTCATTTATTTATTTATTTATTTATATATAATTAACAAAATAATTACTTTATCACACTCATTTGCCAGTTATCCAATTCCTACAAGTTTCTCTTTAGCATATAATTTGGTTTTATGGGTATCTATTTTTCTTTCAAATTCAGAACAAGTAAATATAATAATGAATATCTTTATGCTTAAATTAACACTTTTAAATTAAGATTTCTTTAGACAGATAAAAAAAACAACGCGTTGCCATTAACGGCTCCTGCATAGGCATCGTTGATTGTGTTGAAACCATTTGAAAAGTTTTGCTTCTGCTGAACACTTCTTCTACATAATTGATGGATGAGGTACGAGCCGTTACATCCATGTCATATTAAGTTTGAGTTAGAAAGAATGAGAGGTTATATTGGCAGAGTATTGCTTACACTGTATGTTATGGATATTTTTTATCTATACATCCATTTCTATTTTGTTACGAGGAATGTAATAGCTATTGTCCTTCAGTTTAGACCTATTTTCACAACAAAATTATATGTATGTATTATTTTTTTCTATACTTAAGGGCACCCTTGCCTTCATCTATAAGCTCTTGACTACTTTATTTCCTATATAATAATAGAGCATTAGAGCTAAGCACAGGTAGCACGAGTGTAGGAGTCGCCTCTAAATATATATATATACATATATATATAATATATATATATATAGTATTATATACAGCTTGAGCCATGACTTCTCTTGTAATAATTATGTATTTTAGGTTTTTTATTATATATACTTATATATAATTTTTTATTATTTATTTTATATATATAATTTATAATTTATATTATTATTAATTTTATTTGTATAGTTATTCCCCAGGTTTTCGGTTCACGAGCCGCCACTGTATTAATATATATATTATCTTTTACATTATTATTTAATTTATATTTTAATTTATTATTTTATTTATTTATTTTATTCTCATAAATTATAAATTTGTGTAATTCTAATTTAATATATTTACTCTATGATTATTGGATAATATTTTTAATTATTATATATTTTTATTTAATTATATTATTTTTATTTATTACTTTAAATCATATAATTTATTATTATTATTATTTATTATTATTATATTAATATACATTATAATTAATTTCAAATTACATACTTATATAGTTATATATATATATGTTATTTATATATATATAGTGATTGGTAATTATATATAAGTATATATAGATATATATAAGTTCTATGTTGATGTTAATTTATATTTCTCCCAATTCTCTATTTTTATCAAGGTCTATTTATATTTCCAAATTCCCTTCTATATAACTATTTTAGTCTTGCTTAAACTGCTTTAACTAAAAATTCACTTTACCTACAATTTCTCCATATCCACATCCACATCCACATCGACATCGACATCGACATAAAAAATGACCATCTATGCATCACTAAAATTCATTTTTATATATCCCTGGGATTATTATTATAGTATATTTATTTAATTAGTTATTATATATATATATTATTAATTATTATTTTATTTGATATACTGTATTATTTATATAATTATAATTTATAGTATAAATTTTTACATAAATGATATTTATATTATTTAAATTTATAAGTATTATTATTTATATATATATATACATTATATAATTACTAGTATAGCTATGATATCTACCACTATTTTTATATATATAGGTATATATATATATATATATATAACTAAATATATATATATATATATATATAATATATGTCCATATATATTTATATATTATTTAATCTATATATATTATAATAGTATTTAATATTATATATATATATATATATTCTATATATATATATATATATATTATATTATATATATTTTATGACTTATATTATATATATATATTGATATTATATCATATATATATTTATATATTTATATATATATAATATTAATATTAATACATATTATTAGATTTTCACTTAAAAAATTTATATTTATATAATATAATATATCTATTTTTATATTAATATTTATATTATATAATCTATATGTATATTAATATTTATATATATATAATTTATATTATATATATATATATCTATATATTTATCTTATATTATATTGATTGTTATTAAAGTTATATTATATAATTTTCTTTTATAATAATTATATGGAGGTTGAGTAATATATATATACTGACCAGATGAAAACTGTATAAATAATATATGTATTAGTAATTTTATACCATTTCTGTACGGGCCTATAGGATGTGTTCCGAGCATACCTTATTATATTACCACTCTATAACTATAGTATTATCGGTTCTGGTACTTCGTAGTAATATTTAGAGTCACAGTTTCTGTAGCTAATTAACTGCATAATATATGATTTTACTACACTTCTGCATCGACCTTATACTATATAAGAGATATAAGATACTAGTTCATATTTATTTGTTATATATATAATAACTCATAATATTATTTTTATATAATTATATTATAGATCCTTTTATATATATAGAGATTATTTAAATTATATTATTATTGCATGATATTAATATTATATATATTATTATCATATTTTATTTAATACATGATATAATAATCATAATTCCAGTTCTATATACTAAATAATATATATACTAAATACTTTCACGTTATATAATTTTATATTAAATAGTTTTAAACATTGAGTGATATAGATTACTATGGTGAGTTATATCTACTTAGTAGTGAGTATTACTCTAATAACCTATATAATATATATACCAATCACTATAATACCGTCAAACTCATCAAAGTCAAAAGGCAATTATAATGTCAATATATATTTAAATATTTTGCTTATATATATATATCAATGAGGTTACCATAATATATATTATATATATATATAATCATATATATGTAAAAATATATTATATAATATATATATAGTATATATAATATAATATATATATATATCATATTATATATAATAACTTACTATAGAGTACGCTTTAGTAACATTTATATATACACTAATAATATATGAATATTATATAATGTGTATAATATAATTACCCAGTTATGATATAGTCATTATAATTACTATATTTTTACATTTTAATTATACTTCTATTTAATATATATTATATATATATATTACATATATTCACTACTCTATTATTCAACTTATATATGGTTATGTGGGAATCTTTTTTGTATATATATTACCTATAGTACTATAATATTCTCGCCACGTTTCATTTATATATTTATATTTTTTTAGAGTAAAGCTAATATAATTTATATTTGTATATAGTAGGTTCTCTATTAGTTCTTTTCCATCCGTGTCACTGCACACCGTTACGGGTTCTCTACTATAATATCGAGTATAGTATAATTAGGAGAGTAACATTGTCTATACTATATGACTATCTTATTCTTATTTCCTCATTTATATAGCATATCTTATTTCTATATACTAGTATATATATGGACGCGTCTTATCCCTTATTTATCTATATTATCCCTACATCTCTACACTTATATCTATATATTTTTCCACCTCAAACATTCACTTATATATTATCACTATGTGTCACTATATTATCCGTTGTGACAATATATATATATAACCTATCTCTATCTATAATACCTATAATACATTATCCCATCATATAGGCTAATACATATAGATATACACTTCTTATATTATGATAATCTACTATATAAATATATAGTATACTTATCTATATAACTACTTGGGCTACTACTTTTATATATATACTAAGTAATTTATATATAACATACGTGATATTTAACATACTATGCCTAAATATATATATATTAATACATATATAAATACTTATATGCTAGTATCTACTACTCTAATATTCTTATCCTATTACCACTCATTAGCAACATTACCGTATTTTTGTCATATACTTTACCGTCCTTCTTTTCTCTCTACGTGAGCACTCTTATGTATCGCTTGCAATCTTTTTTCTATATCCTTATATAATCCATATTGCTACTTTCTGTTGAGCACCTCTACATTTGATTTTAGTACATTCAACTTACATGCTTTCGTTTCACATTTACCCTTTAACCGCTTTATAGACCTCTTCAAGTCCTCCACACTCCATTCACTGTTTCAACTATATTCTTAGCATCTTTCTACCTTTGTATCCCGCACATCCACACTCACTCACTTACTTAGCATCTAACAGCCCAACTCATTGTCTTCCTTCTTTCCCACCCTATGATATTTTCAGTGAGAGGTGAGCATCTATTTCTAACCCATTCAATTTCTGTATTACTAGCTCCAGAGCTCTAATCGCTCTTCACAATACTAATCACACAGCTATTGTCACTGGTTACACGTGTACACTCTGTTACAGTCTATTGTTCACCTCCATCTTCCTTTCAAGTGTATCACCCATTTCTCTTCACCAAGCCCACTTCCCTTCACTTATATTTTTACAATAGAGAGGAGATCACTATTGTTATCCGATAATTCCGTACTCATATCTAACCCCATCCACAGAATTTATATTGGACAATTCATCTCACGATTTATCATACCTCTTCTCTTTTTCTACCCATATATACATAAATTCCAATAGTGATTTAACTTATGTGACACATTACGAGTAACCGATGAGTCGTGAGAGCGTACAGAGAGAAGCTGCTAGTATACTGTAATGGAGTAGCTCTTGTGTGTGGTGTTTACCAGAGACAATTATTAATCAGTTCATACCTCTCTCTGGCAGAGAAATGAATGAGAGATACTCTACCTATATCTCATTGTCTTTTCCTCCTGCCATTCTTTTATAAACTTTCATCTAGTATATATATAGTTAGTTCCTTATGGCATTTTTGGATTTGAAGGAGCATCTGGTGTTCTTAGACTGGCTAAACAACCTTATCCAACCATTCAGGTCCCCAACACTATCATCTGAAGCTCCTACTCACCCATCCAGAACATCATTCAGTTTTTATCCCAAAAAATCGTCTCTCTTCAACGTTTCCCCTCAGATGGACCCATAGCGATTCACGCACCACATAGCCCTGTTTTTTGACCTTTTTCAATACTCTGAAGTTTAACTCCATTGAGAGCATTCTAGACTCACCAGCTAGGACATCACGAAGAGTTCCTTAGCCATATCGCTTCTTGCACAGACAGAGATTATTGCCAACGGTCTGCTCCGATAATTGATCAATCTCTCTTCTTCTCCCCCTCTCCCTCCAGCACAACTTCTACTATCGAGCAGTTTAATGTCTCAATAATATTTATTTATATTTATATGATATATGAGTGTTATCTATACATATAATATATATTATACACTAAATATATTTTTTTTATTCTTTTAATTTTTTATTCAGTCACAGCGAGCAAATCTAAAATTTTGATCCCTTCTAATATAATACATTCCATTCCACCTTCTCTCCTCAACATTTTAATATACCTACTGACAATTCATGTTACCTACATACGATTCATACAAATAATTTTCGCACCGGAAATTTAGTGTCGTTACGAGGCGATCACGACATTATCTCACGAGGGCACATGCATCAAACTATTCATAGCAAGAGTAATAAGTGGTAAGTGGGTCAGCCAACTCCAACTACACCGCCCCTTAGTCGATAATTCTAACGACACGCAAGGACATATCGGTGAATGGGCAATTCTTTCTACTCTTCCTCAACTAACAGAGGATATTGAGTAGTAAGGATGTCATGTAAGGGTTTATCTTTAGAATGAGGGTGTGTACTTTAATCATGTGTAATTATGATTATAAGTGGAAAATGTAGGTTTAGATAAATATGTTGCCATGGAGGATGATGTAGTGTAAGAATTAACAATACGACTCAAAAGATAGAAACAACACGCACCATTAAAATGGAGTTAAATTTCTCGCTTCGAGTAATTGCGGGATACTTCCTCCACTCATATTAATATAGACTATATATATATATAATTTTATTATATTATATATATTAATATTATAATTAACGGTATTTAGTGCTTTTCAATATTTATTAATGATTAGTAATAGATAAAATGAGTGAGGTAGTCCTTATATAGTGATTTTAAACGCCAAAAGATAAGGAAGTAAGAGAATACTCTTAAAGATTGAAATACATAAATTGATACTGAGCTGGGGTTTTCTACTACATAATACTATTATGGGTATTGAGCCTACATACTATATATAGAGAGTACCTCACAAACTTGGGTCTTATTGATAAAGGTTTTTGACAAGTTGATATTACGTGGCAATAAAGTTTAACTTTTTAAATTTTAATCAGTAAATAAAAATAGATAATTAACCCTATAAATATATATAACAGAGTATATTTATATTGTACTTGATCGTCTTTATGGATTATTCTGAACTACATGATACAAGTAATAAATAATGAGCATAATTATATAGACTCCTTTGGACTTGAACATTAGAGTCATAGAGTTAAATATTACTAATATTACTAGTTTAATAAATAAGTATTTCGTTAATTTAGTAATAAAAAAGATACAAAAAATATGTCCAAAATATATTGATGAAATTCTTTATGACTTAATAAAAATTCCGCTAGTATTATTATACTATATATACCATATAATATAAGCTAATGTTGAGAATGTTACTTATACTCATCATATCTATTATCTCTAATTTTGAGTATACATAACTATATTATTAACTTGAGCTAGGTGATAACCATATTATCCCCGTACGATCATTCATATATTTAACTAATATAATAATTATTATATAATATCTTACCCCACAACTATTAAAAGCTATATAAAGCGATAATATGAGTGAGTGAGAAATCACGAAATTAATATTTATTACGTTAATATAACAAATATTATTTTATTATTACGTATATATATAGAGTATAATATATTAAGCTCTATAATTTATATATATACCTTGATTTATAGAGTAGGGGATATATATAGTATGGGAGATTAAGGTACATATATTATTATAAGGTTATTTTAGGTTAATAGGTTGTTATTTTCTTTGATATTATTTTACGTACACTATATACTATATTAAAATATGCACCTAAATCTCTCTACAATTACATTATAAGCTCAAGAATTTCATGAAAACGCATTCATTCTTCAAAAGTATAGATAACATACTGTCCTATATATATATGAGAGAGACCCATGTCTTCATTATTTTATTAGAGTATATTAATATAATTGCTTGACTAATATATTTTTTATACATACATAATAGGATGATATATCAGTTAGTGAGGTGAGGTGATATATCACTATTCACTCGATCAGGTTTACTTAATATTATTTCATAGGTACTATTATATAATACTACTATACTATAATATTTAGCTTACTTAATTATATCCCCCCTATATATATTATATATCTATTATACCCCTATTATATTTATCTTTCTCACTCTACTTATATTGTACATTTTGTACATATATATATATTATTTCATTGAGTTGTTAACTTTAGAATCGAAAATAAATAACTTATTAATAAGAATTAATACGTAATTGATCACTTCATCATTGTTTAATTTGTACCATAATACAAAGTGCGTATTACGTACTACCTATATATATATTGTAACCTTTAGTTATATGGATACTACTTATTAGGAGCGGGACTAGCACCGGTATTATCACTATATAAATAATTATATATATATATATCTAGGTAAAGCAATACCATATTAATGTTTGTCAAATATATCGCATATCCTACCTCATATATATTATATAGATATTTTCTGAAGGCCTAGACTATTTTTTCCGCCTATCTATATATATAATATATATATTATTAAATATTAATATCTATATTTTTATAATATATATATATATTAATATATCTTTAATTAATATTAAATATTATATATATATATTATATATAAGTATATATAATATCTATATATTATATATATATTCAGTATATATATATATTATATATCTATATATTATCTTATAATCCTATATTATATATTTTTTAATATATATATAAATATATATCTTTAATCTTATATTATATATATATAATATATATATTATTATCTTATCTCTCTTATATTATTATATTATGTTATGTTATATATTTATTTATTATTTTATCTTATTTTTTCTTTTACGGTATATATACATATTATAATAATTTTCACATATAAATAAATGTATAATTTCCTTAATACTCACTAGAGTTATTATTTTCATTTTTAGTATATTTACATATTCCATATATATACGTCTCATAATTATTTATTATATAACACGCATGATCACTACTAATTATATTATCTCTCATATAATAATCATAAATATCGTTCGTTTATATTGAGTACAGCCTATTTAGTAACTTAATATATACATGTTTAAGTGATATAATGATGTTATATAAACCGTAATTCTACACAACAACAGGTAGAATTCTCACATCTACTCTTAAAAATCCGCATCCAGCATTCCACGTCATCGAGCGCTAAGCCACGTCGAATGTTGCAGGATATTTATTGCTAAAATTTGATAAAAGAATTTTATTATAAAAATATTTAAGATGGATCTGAATGATGCTCTTATATTGTGTAAATGAAAGACATTTACTCGCTTCAACACACTGTGTGTAATTGCATGTAGATGATCCTACACAAGAGTTCATTAGAGAGCTAAATTTATGACAACTGTTATCAAAGACTTCCAAACTCGTTGACGATACCGCTGACACTTCGTCGTGATGGGGAAGAATGGTAAGTGTAAAGAACCTTGCTTTTGTAAACCCGTTCCTCGTATTGCCAATAAATTTTCCATACTAATTCTCTTACTAGATTTGCAGCATGGAGCCCACATCAGACAATATATCACATGGTGACGCTCTACCAGATATTGAAATCATTTGGAAGAAATTACAAAAAAAAAAAAATCAGCGCCTCTAAAGTTTCTGTCTCCGTCTATAAGCCACATTCAATCTCAACGCTAAGGCAGCATTTTGAACCATCTTCATTCAGCTGCATTCTGCAGACTGATTTTAAAAAAAAAAAAAGAAAGTTGTAATAAAACAGAGCTAGAAAAACGCTTTGGTTCTGAGGAAACTTAATATACTTTATACTATTTATATGCAATTTACGTAGATCCCCGTTATATATATAGGATTTTTTCAATTTAAGTTAAATAAGTTTTTTTTATTAATTAATAACATATTAGAACACGTTTAGAGGTTCGTTCACCTTTTGTGTTGAGATTTGAAGCTAACTACTCAGAGAGCGGAAAAGTCATAGTTTAATGTGGCCACCATCATTCATATGAGTCGTGCATATAAGGTAATAAAAACCGACTCATTCTACCTATGAACTTCACTTCTTCCAACACTCTCTACCCACAGTTAAATTATTACACATTATGATATCACACTGAAATGAGATTTCTTTCTCACCAGATTGCAGTTAGAGATGATGGGAAGAAATCTACATTCCACTAATCGTTCAATAAGGAGTGTAGTCACAATGATTTGATACATTATTGAGACGAGACCAAGCAAAAACGACTAGATGAGAGACACAGATGGATATCCTCTATCAGTTGGAAAGTTGAGACAGCAATTTATCTACAGCACTCGATCTTTGACAGTACTTTGCACAGAAATACTTGCTGTTAGACTAGTGCTTCTTATGAAGTGAGAAACATTGTTATTTGACATAAGGCTAGGTCTGCTATATATATAACTGACTACAATGCAATAGAGTGTAATAGCAGAGTTCATTAAATAATATTAATGTTTTTCTCTTATCGACACAATTCACTCTATCTTTGAAATTTCTCTATGTTACAGTTATCAAAAAGTATAAAATCCTATTGAAAAATCTGGTACATTAAGAGTCAAAGGTTGGGAAAGAAATTATTATCGTGCTTTAAATTTGGGTCAAGCTATGGTAAATCTGGTAATGACAATATTAACAGCGTTATAATAATTGTGCTAAAAACTCTGACAATATATATATATTGTTTAATATATATATATATATGATTAATATATATATATTTTAATATATTATAAGTTTTATTTATTATATTAAATTATTAATATTATAATTATATTAATATATTTATATATTATATATATATAATATTATATTCTTAATATATATATATAATATATATATATAATATTATATATTATTTTTATATGATTAATATATATAGTATATTCTAACTCATCTGCATACCGCATATCCGCATCCGAATATTTTTAGCCGCAAAAAAATGACATTAGATCATGTACATCACTATATATATATATATATATATAAATATTGATAACGTATATTACATTTAAAATTATAAAATAATATATATATATATATATAAAGTATGATATTTTGAAGTATGCCAGGACTATGGATAAGAGTGATTGAGAGGTCATATAAAATATAATATTTAGTAAACAAGTAGATCAAGTGGAAAGAAGTTTAAAAGATTATATATCTTGAAGAAATGTTATGATTTTTTGTAAAATGTTTGTAAAAGTTTAATTTGAAAGATGAGCTAAATTGAATTCCCATTCCGCAGTAGGATCTGAGAGTTTTGAGGAGGCATACGTAATACGTGATATTATCTTTAAAAAATATAATGAACGTAAGATATATATTATAATTGTCTTATCTAGATATATAGCTCACGTATAATAGTAATATAACAATATGTATTATAAAAGAATATAACTGAGTAGTACTTTTTATTAGGTTGTAATATTATATATTTTCATATAATGTACCTATATAATATTATATATATAATATCATACTATGTAATCTATACGAATTATATTGATATTCTCTATATATATAAATATATATATAATATATATATAATATAGATTATATACTATAATATATATATATATATATATATATGAAGGACACACTATTTCATATACCACCACGCACACCACTACAACTATTAGTATTTTATATATATATATATATTATGATTTATTACCATTTGCGATAGTACATTTGAGGTCATATATTTATATGTGATATATATATAAAGTGATATATCATATATATATATATATATATATATTATCATATATATATATATATATATTACATATTTCACACATTTCTTATAATAGAAAACAGAAATCCATAAATATATAATATATATATTATTATATATATAATATTCTATATATATATTAATATATATTTATTATCTATTTATTATATTCATCTATCATATATTATATATACTATTCATTAATATATAATATTTATCTTATATTATTAAGTATATAATGATATTATAATATATACTATTATATATATTATATATCATTATATATATATATATCTTATTATATATACTATATTTATATATATATAATATATATATTATATATATTATATATATATTATAATATCGGTAATATATATATTTACCTATATACTTATATTATTATTATATATATATTATTCTATAATTCTTATATTATATAATATATCTTTCGGGGGATAGTCTAGGCTTATCATACTACTTTATTCCATATACACTCACATCTATCTGAGGGTATAGCATCTGCTGCGTGACTGTAACACTTTTTGGAGCTATCACAAAATATTGAGATGTAAAATATTAGGTTAAACGGTATTCTTCGACTGTTTTAAGTCTCACACTTGGGTTTTATTCTAGAGAGAGTCGCAGTGCCTTTAAAAGTTCGTAATTCACCTCTATATAGTGGTGTGGCTTATTAGATGTAATGTCATATTGTTTCTTACTATTATCTATATATCTTATTCTTTAATATTATATTATATCTTATATAATATATATATATATAAATATATATTATTTCATATTATTTATATATATATATATATATCATTATTATATATTATATGATATTTATTAATATATATCTATTATCTCTATTATATATATATTATAATATATATCTATCTATAATAAATATATCTATATATATATAATTATCTATATATATATTACTATTAACTATAATTATATTATATTATATATATATATCTATATATAATATATCTTCTAATGTTTTATTGTCAGGTGGAGCACGACGTATACTACATATGCCTAGAGTGAGGGTAGGAGTACATCACAATATAGTGAGAGCGACGCGGCGTATGAGCGTACTGAATAATAGCGGCCGGACTGAAGAGTGATGAATATATATACGCAGTCGTTGCTTTCTAAAGTAGTTTTTAATAATCTCATTCACATTATCGTAATATTTCATTTCTATACATATAAGAAATTTCAAGATTTTTTATTTATTTATTTTTTTTTTTTTATCAATTTAATTATTATAAAAATCTTTGAAATGATAAAAAAAATCTTTAAATTAAGATAATAATTACAATTTTAATAGAAATCAGAAAATTAAGCATAATTGTTTATTGAGAAATATAAATAAAGAAACTAGCTAATGGAATCTATTTTTTTTCCGGTGAGGGGGGAGGGGGTGCTGGAATTGTAAGTTGACAACTTTTTTTGTATCAGATGAAATAAATTGATATTTTAATGGAAAAATTGAACTTCTTAAGAATTTCCTTTAGAGTTTGAAAGTGAAATGTAATGTACTATAGAAATATGTTTAAGAGAATTAGAGAAAGGGGAAAAATTTCTTCTTTGCCTAAATTTAAATTTGATATAATTGTAATTATTAATATAACTGTAATTTTATTAAATTTGCCCCTTTCAAAATTTTGGGAGGATGTAGCTCCTCAGATTCTGTTGCGCTCGCCATTAAACCTCTTTACGGCGAGTTACTTATAATTTTTAGTTTGTTTATTATTTTATCTACGCATAAGTTAGCAAAGTCATCTGTCACTGATTGGGCAGAATAGGCCATGCAATAAATGAATTTTCCTTCGAAGGTGTGGCAAATTAATGTCAAGGTTTTATTATTCAATTGGACTGAACCACCAGTTCTGAGACATTTTATTCTTACGTGAGGCCATTGCCCCTGTACAATAGATGATATGTCACCCAAATTGCTTGCACAATAATATACATTATGAGGGTTATTTTTCTTAGCCAGTTTTAAAAGTTCAGATTCATCTGATGCAGATGATAAATATGGTAAAATGTTATCTATTCCCTGCATGTTTTCAATAGCATTTTTCAATGACTTGTTAAATTGTTTTGCATACTCCCAGAAATTTTCTCCAATATTTTTATCCGTCTTGGATAATATTTTGATTACTGAACTGTGTGTCCGAAATTCTACTAAAGCAGAGGTTTGTTGCCCCAAGGCTGCTAGTAGAAAGAAGAAGGAACTGAGCTTTTGAGAAATTGAAAACAACTTTGTTATCAAAACCCAAGTTGAAAATTCTAGAAAGGCTGCCCTTCTAGCTCAAGCCAATTGCTAGTGGAAGTTAGGAAGGACATCTTTCAAAACGAAAAGAGTAATGAAAGGTGGAGTGGTCAGTTCACTACTTTTGGAACAGGTGAGTATTCAGTTAACAGAAATTTAATGTTGTCAAATTTACTCTGAATTGATTTTAAATATTCTGGGTTATTCTGCAGGTATTCCATTCTCTTTTCTGCTAGAATTTCTGTTTCATGTCCATCATTTAGCTGTCCAAAATCATAAAATTTCTGTACATTTTCCCCTATTACATCATTTAAAACTTTCAAAAAACTGTTACAGATATTAAGTGAAGTGTAACCGTCACATACGGCATGATGGAATGTGAACAATATATTGCTCCTGAAGGTATTGATTTCTTTTACAGTTTCATCACTGGTAATATAAGTAGCACGCCAAAGTGGTCCTATTGCCGAATCAAAACTTGTATGCACCTCATTTTCAAGTACTTCGGAAGGCAACTGATTCTTCAAAACCTATGAAAAATAAAAATTAAAAATTACTAAATTATGCAAATATTTCTAATAACTTTGTAATGGATTAAATATTATTATTACTCATTAAATTGTATGAAAAAATCACATTTTTTATCTAAATAAGCGTAAAATAAATCGAAAGGATCATTTTTATGTATTTGTAATCTAGAGAATCTTTGCAACACCTTTAAAAGGCCCATAAAGATAAGGAAAATATCTGTGCCTTAACTCTTTAGAATCTAATAGAACATTAAAAATAAAAAAGTTGAACTGTTTCCTATTATCATAATGATATAACTACTTTACTGCTTTGTGTTATCTATTCCTTCTGTTTGAAATGAACTAAATATTATCTCACTTTATAAGCTTAAAATTGTGAAAATTGTCTGATAAATAACTCTGAATAATGAAACTCTAAATGAATGGCGTGATGTGTTTTATATATGCACTTATGAATTCGATTTATTGGGACATAATCTTTATTGCAATAAAATCTTTACGTTCTTTTAAAAAATTTTATTTATTTTTTTGCTTTAAGATTTTATTTTAGGTTATTTAATGTTTTTTTTAATTATAAAATAATTATAAAAATAATTTTTATAATTTATACTTCATTGTACTTTTATTCGAAATTCTATAATAAAAATTTTGTTTACTGTAAAAATGAATTTATAAGCTTTGTTGGAAAATCGCAATCACTATAAAAATATATCATATCTGATTTCTTTTGTAATTGTTGTTTTATTATCAAAAGTATTCATTTGTTCTAATTTTATTCCGCTGACAAGATAATTTTCACGAAAAAATATTTTTGTATCCAAACTTTCTGCATCATTTGCTTAATTAAATTCTGTATAAATCATATCAAAAAATAAGACAGTTTTTTTTTATATATAATATTTGTATTAAGCATTATTATAATTAATATTAATTTATTATTTACAAGTATTTGTAAACTTTCATTCAAATTAATGGTGTTCTTCATTTAATGCTCCTGATTTTAAAAACCTTTTAGAACCATATTTTATATTTCTATAATTTTCACACTCATCGTATATTGAGAACGTATTTTTTATATACGTCATCTTATTTGACAGATATGTAGGCTTTCAAAGCTTTGCTTTAATTAATATTTTTATTTCATTTCTACCAAATGGAAAACAATTCCATTTAGGAATTTAGAGTCCGGTTCCCCTAGCAGATTTTCTAATAAGCTCTTATATTTTTATTAATTTTTTCTTATAAGATTCATTTTGCTCGATCAGTTGCATCTTTGTTTCTTTGGTTGTTTCTGACTTGGAGTTTACGCATAAAATTTACAAAGGTTTTACTTCTATCGCTTTTTCAGGTTTTCAAGTTTTTATTGTTTTCATTTATTTTGTTTATTTCATTTTAATTCTTCTATTATCCCATTAGATGGAACATAATTGAGTTTTACTCTATCCTTTTCCGTTTCAGTTTAATTTCGAATGAAGAATTTCTTTCAATCAGAATTCAGTCTCTGGGAGTAGATCCTCCCGTTAGACCCTATTAATTTTCCTATTGGTCACTCTTTAGATTTATTGTTGTTGAGAGATTAGCGTTTCTCCTTAGGATTCATTTCCAGATACTTGGTCATCTCCTTTGTAACTTTGTAGTTGACCTCCAAAAATAAAAAAAAATCTTGGATTCTTGTTTGTTCCGATTTTTTTTCTATTTCTAGTCTTAAATTATATGAACTGAAAAGAAATTATTAGCTCTGCGATTTAAATTTTCACAAATGATATTTTTCATATCTTTAGAACCAAAAATTTAAAAAGCTGACTCACGAGTTTAGAGCTACCTTCATTAATCAGGCAACTTTGCAACTCTTCTACCAAACAATAAGAAAATTGTTGTACCACAAGCTAACCGGTCAATTTAATAATTAATTATAGCAATTCGTTTGTGAATACTTTTGTGGCGGAAGTCATAAACTATGGCCCCAACTTTAGAATTTACATTGCACTAAAAGTATCAACTAAAAAAGTATTATTTCACTACATAATATCGTAATAATATTAAAATAAAAAAAACAAAGGATGGTATAGTTTAATTCAATGTCTTTGTCGTTTATTATCTTCCAAAGTTTCGCATTTCCAGGTTGATAAAGACAAACAAAATCCTTATAATACAATGCTAATCCTATCTCTCTAGTAATAGGGAATTTGAAATTAGTTTGCAAGTTGTGTCAGTTTGAATTTGAAATTAGTTTGTTAGGAGTTAACCCCTACCAGGCGCGTCCCCCAGGTGGCGGATGGGGGAGGACACTCTAAGGAGGGTAGCTCCGAAATATATAAATAAGGAGCCGTGGACCAAAACTGCAACCAGGACAGGCCTAGTAAGCCGATGGCAAAGTGAAAATGCTCAAGAAACTCCTGTTTTTCCTCGGAACCACGGACTGATTAGACGGAGATGACCACGCGATAGAGGACCTGAAAAACGGAAATCCTTCCCAGGAGAGCTTTAGAGTGGCTACCCTAGATTGTTGGAAACCTTAGGGGTAAGGAGGAGGAGATGGGTGTAGCTGATCCCGGGAAAGGCAAGTTGATATTTTGGGAGTCTCAAGAAAACCAGACTCATGGGAAAGTGGAAGCAGAACAGCAATACTAATAACTATCAGTTGATGTACAGTGGTGGGGAGGGTGCAAATAGACATCGGAGGTGGGAAGTAAACTTGAACCGCAAGAAATGGTTTTCTGAGAGTAGAAAGTATGGACTAATGGGGATGAAAGAATGATGATGTTTTCGATCAAAATGGAACAAATGGGTATTAGTGTTGTAGAGGTATATGCACCGCAACAGAGAAGAACTGAAGCTGAGAAGGAAGAGTTTTATCGGAAACTGCAGGAAATTAAAAATAGGTCGCCATATGCGGAAAGAAAAGTGATAATGGGAGATTTGAATGGACGTGTTAGAACACAGAAAAGAGGTGTGGAGTTTGTCATAGGAGCTTTCAGCGTTGGCGAGTGAAACAGAGCTGGAGAGAGAGTGATAGATTTCTGTTTGCAGAATGAATTGACGGTTATGAACACCTGTTATAAACATAGAGAAAGTCATAAGTGGACATGGTATAAATGGAGCAGAGAAAGTGTTGATTCTGAGGAGAATTCCATGATAGACCTGATACTGACTAATAAAAAGGAGATGTTTAGAGATGTAAAGAGTGTACCATCCGTGTCTGGAGATGCAAACCATCGTATGATGTTGGGGAAGATGATATTAAAGAAACCTACTTTGCATCCAAGAAAGATGAGAAAGAGAGTGCAAATAGAAAAGATCAAAGAAGCAGGATGTAGAGAGAACTATCAGCGGCAAATAAAAAACATTATGACAGCAGAAGGGGAGGGACAAAGTGTTGAGTAGTGCTGGAACACCTTTAAGGAAGCGGTGCTAAGAGCGCCGAAGGGATGATGGGAAAAAATGGTGGAGGAACAAAAGAAGAAACACCCTGGTGGACGGAAACGTGTTAAAACTTCTGGTACAAGAAAAGTGAGAAAGTTTTAAGGAAAGGGATGATTTGAAAGGAAATGTGGTTCTGAAAGAAGAGAATATGTAGAGGCTTGGCGAGAGTCTGATAGAGTGAAAAAGATGAAAAAGGAAACCACCTGGAATAAAATCGAACGGAGTTGGAAGGAAGATGTAACAGGGCATAAGAAGCTGGTTTTTTAATATAGCAAAGATTCACAGGAAAGCTAGACACATGGCACGAGCCTAATAAAGGGCGAAAATGGGATCCCATAGTAAACTAAAGGGAAATTGACGGAATGAGGGTGGAGGAGATTTCTTCAAGGATTTGTACCAATGTGGAAGGCATAGCTGAGGAGAGATTGTGAGAGCCTGATTTGTTTGGGGCAGGGGGAAGGGAGGAGTGGTCGATCACGGAAAATGAGATGATGGGGCGTTGAGAGGTATGAAAGTAGTGAAAGGCGGCGGGAGAGATGAAAGTTTGCAGAGATGCTAAAGGAAATGGGAGTTAAAGGTACAGACGGATGTTAAATCTGATGAACAGGTGTTGTAGAGATGAGGTGGTGCTTGGTGAACGGAGTAGAGCAACAATCTGCCCCATATATAAAAAAGGAGATAAAACAGAATGTGGAAACTATAGAGGGATTGCATTAATGTCACATCCTGCAAAGACCTATGAAAGGATATTGGAGAGAAGACTGGAAGAGATGATAGAAGATAAGCTAGAAGAGTGGCAACATGGTTTTAGACCAGGGAGATCGACCATAGATCTGGTGTTCGCTTTGAAGATCATAAGTGAAAAGAATTGGGAATTTAATAGAAAAACATATGTCAGCTTTCGTAGACCTAGAAAAGCTTTTTGATGAGTGCAGAGGGAGTTTATTGTGGGAACTGAGAAGAATGAGTATGGAATACCTGAGAAATTGTTAAAAGCAATAAAAGCACTTATGTGGACAGACTATGTTCGGTAAGGGAAAATGATTTGATGTCATAGCGGGGGTGAAGCAAGGAAGCGAGCTGTCTCCAATTCTATTATTATATACAATGGACAGTATGAAGATTGGTGCGGAAAGAGTAGAGAATGAGAGTTTGTATACGCGGATGACTTGTTTGTTTGCACAAAATCAAGAGAGACTGCAGAATTTTCTGGAGGTTTGGGAAGAGAAGTTGGAGGAGAATGGCATGAGAATAAATGGAGAGAAGACAGAGGTGATGTTGATCGGAGGTGGTGGAGATGTTCTGGAGGTAAGTTTGAGTGGAGAAAGGCTGAAACAAACGGACCAGTTTAAATATTTGGGGGTGCACTATGGTGAGGAAAACGATACAATGTTGGAATTAAATAAAGGAATTGGAAAATTTAATGGGACAACAGCAATGTTGTTCACATTGTTGAAGGAAAAAGCAATTTCGAGACGAGTCAAGATGGTGATGTACACAAGTATACTGAGACCAAAACTGATGTACGGACATGAAGCATTGGGCTCTTAATACGAGAACAAAATGCAAGTTGGAGGCGTGCGAGATGCGCGAGTTGCGACTGATCAGAGGAGTGACAAGAAGAGACAGGAGGAGAAATGAGGAGGTTAGGGCGGATTTAGGCATGAGAAGTGTGGTGGAGCTTGTGGAGAGGTGACAGTTGTTGTGAGGATGGAGGAGCAAGGATTTCCCAGAAGATATCAGGAATGGATACCGGAGGGAAGAAGAAGTGTTGGAAGACCTAAAGTTAGATGGAGCGACAAAGTGAGCCAGGCGATGGTGAAGAGAGGATGAAGCGTCCAGGATGTGGAGGTGTCTGAGATATGGATGGACAGAAGACGTTGGAGAGGTTTCGTGCAGAACAACTGATAGATGCATGCGTCTACAGGAGATTGGTGAGAAATGTGAGAAAGTCGGGTCAGATTCGTTAATGAAATAAATTGCTTAAATCTTGTGAGACATCACAATCAATCGATTTTATTTATATCACTGTGGTAAAGTTCATCTCTGCGTTTTTAACACCCAAATTTTAATGACAAATTTTAACTTCAGTGGTACCTTTTTTAATTGGCAATAAATAAGAAATATCTACATATATCTACATTTTACTTTAAGGAGGGCGCTAAGAAAAAGCAGGAGATAGCCATAAAAGAAACAAGACGTATTATTTGCACATTATATGTATAAAGTCAATGGATTTTGATGATTATGAAGAAGTCAAAATTATTAAGTTCATGTTCAAGTTCAAGGTAAGCCAGATTTGGTCAATTGTAATTCAGGTTTCTATGAAATTAACATGAGATTTACTCTTATTAATGGAAATGAAAATGGTGTTTGCACTGAAATCAAGAAACTTTTATGAATTTCATAGCTTAAAAGTCTTAAATGACGTGAAACGAATAAGTGACAATAGAATCCTGAAGAAAAGAACGAATGAGTAACATACTTCATACGTAACAAACTCCAATTTGAAGTAAATTTCTGTATGATTTACCTGTAACGGAATTTTTTCTTCATCCATTTTACAAAACCAATAGCTGCCATTTTCTTTTCGGATGCACATATGAAGTATATCAATATTTCTGAAATAGAATAATGTAAATTTAATTAAACAGTGAAATTTAATTATTATTATTTTATGTAGTTGAACAATTTCTAAATGGAAAACTAAATTTAATATAGTTTTATATGACAAAAGTGCAAAAATTGCAAGCTTTTCCCAACCATTAAATATTGAAATTATTATCCAGATTAGGATTAAAATCTTCAAAGTAAACTTGTAAATTCGGGGCATTTGTCGAAACTGAAATTGGACATCTTTTTAACACTAAATACAGCTGTTTGGAATATCTAAACAATTAAGTGAAAACTCACCCAAAAAGAATTCTCAGAGCCTCTTTGATCTGCTCTTCAGACAATTCTTTTTTAGACTCTAGACTCAACCAATAGCAAATAATAGAAGTCTTTTGCCTCTGGCAGACTTCCATGTGAACCTCAAGTGGTTTAAGTTCTCGAAATTTCAACAATGTGGACGACATTTCAGCCTTCAATATATATATATATATATATATATATATATATATATATATATATATATATATATATATAGGAGATATATATATATATTATACTAATATATATTATATATATATATATATATATATATATATATATATATATATTATATATATATATATATATATATATATATATATATATATATATATATATATATATATATATATATATATATATATATATATATATATATTATTTATATATATATATATATATATAACCATATATTATATATATATATATATATATATATATATATATATATATATTGAATGAGTTGGGCGACTTGAGTTGTTTTAATACGTGATCCAAAATGAAATGTTATAAATGGTGCGTTTGGGTTTGCGGGGAAAATATAAGATTGGTATGAAGGTGATTGATTTCTTTGAGGAGAGATATATGTGTGTGTGTAAGTAATACCTTCTTCGAACACAAAAGCATACGAGAATTGGTGTATAGGTTGAGATGATATGGGAATGAAAATTATGACTGATTTTCTGTTGGTAATGAAGGATAAATTGAAGTATGTGATGGATGTTAAATCAGAGGCGGGGTTTGGGATGGAAATATCAGATATTTATTTATTTTTTTTTAAATTATGCTACTTTAGTCATGGATGGAGAGGGAAAAAAAAGGAAGAATGTGGTGAGAATTAAGAGTGAGAATCTAATTGAACAGGATTAAAAGGAAGAGTGTAAGAGCATATGCAAATAAGTCAGCTGAATGTGAACAAGTTGAAAGTGAACAAATTTGGAAGCAAATGATGGAAGCGTATGTTTGTAATGAAATAGAAGCATATGGGTGTGCTAAAATAGAAGGTAACAATGTCAGTAGGGAGGGAGTGGTTAAAAGTAAAAAAAGATGCTTGATTGAACGTGCTAAAACAACTGTTGAAGTTTCGAAAGAAAAGCGTATGGAAATATATAAGGAGCAAAAAAAGGAAGTGCAAATGTTGCAATAGGTAAATGAAAAGTTTGGAAGGGGAATGAATGGAATCTTACAATGGAATAGGAAGCTGTTCTGGAAGAAAGTACGAAGCCTTAAGAAAAAGAGTAAGTGGAATCTTCATGGCATAATGAATATTGATGGTGCATTCGTGTCTGATGAAATATGGACACGAGGAGAGTGAGAAAGGAAGACTTCGAAAATCTTCATAATATTGGCAGTAATGAAGTAAATGTATGTGGGTTTGATGCTTCAAAAAGATGTAGGTATGTTGTGGATGAGGTAATCAGTAGGAAGCAGGTAATAGGTAGAGTGAGAAGGTTGAAGAATGGTTAATCAGCATGTATAGACGGAGTTACTGGTGGAATGATCAAGAAATGAGGTGACCTTTTGATTTACTTGATATGGAAAATGTATGACAAGCTTGTGTGTTAGGTTTAGTTTGTTCCGAAAGATTGGAGGAGATCAGCAATAGTATACCCTTATATAAGGGTAAAAAAGATAATGGGAACTGTAGAAACCACAGGGAAATTAGTTTATTGAATGTTTTAGGGAAGATATATATTGATATTTTGGTTGAAAGAGGGTTTCGTGTGCCTGAGTGTTTATTGTTGAAGAACAGGATGCATTTAAATGTTGTAGGAGATGTGTATATCAAATTTTTACATTGAATTAAATGAGTGAGAAAATAAGAGAGAGAGTAGAACAAAATGTTCTTAGGTTTTATAAACTTGCAACAGGCTTATGACAGGATTAATATGGAATCTCTATGTCAGATGTTAGTGATAGGAATCTCAATGGAATCAAAAGTATGTATGTCGATAGTGAGGCGTGTGTAAGTATAAATTGAGTGAAAAGGGAATGGTTTAATATTAATAGCGGAGTATGGTAGGGCTATTTTATGGTGGATATTTAATTTGTATATGGATGGAGTGATGAAAGAATTTAAAGAATGGTAGGGGGGGATGCTAGACTGATGGTGAATGGAAGAGAGTAGATTGGTGCCCTGCTTATTGAACGCTGGCGATTTGAGTTTGTGTAGCGAATCTGAAAAAAGTTTGAGAGGATTGATGGATTGATTTGGCAGCGTATATAAGAGAAGAGGTTTGAAAGTAAATGTCGAAAATAGTAAGGTGATGGTAATGAGCAATTGAAGCAAGTATCTGAGTATAAATATTTAGGCCATATATTGTATGAAAAGGGAACGGATGATGCAGAAAGTTATGAATGGTAGGAAGGTGCAAGGTACTATTAAATCCTTAGAGAATGCAGAGGAACTACGTTTTGAGTGAACTAGGGTTTTGCATGATGGTATGTTGTTACCTGTGTTAATGTATTGTAGTGAAAATATGGTTTAGAATAAAAGGTATAGTTCTGAAAGGCAGTCTCCTGTGATGGATAATCATAGGGACATGTTAGGTGTGAGAAGAATTGATAAAATTAGGAACAAACGTGTGTTAGATAGTTGTGTAGTGTGAAATAAGGCATGAATAATAAGAGAAAAAATGAGAGTGCTTGGTCATATGTAAATCATGGGATGTATTCGGGTTAGCTAAGCGGATGTATATTGGAGTGTGTGCTGGGAATCTACCGACGGCTGAGAGACAGAAGAAAAGTGAATTAAGTAGATAAAGGAATATGTTAATGAAAAGGTTGTTGTCACGTTTTGTAGGAGGCGAAAAGTGTGCATTGATTAGAAGATAATGAGCGGCTGGGCATTATTGTTGTGGATTAATGTTTGTGAGAGCCTGAACAACAAGAGAGGAGCTATGAACATGAGTGTTGAGAGTGGTCTCGTGTAAGGTAGTGTAGTAGTGAATGACTATCGAGGCTTGTATCGGACGGGAGAGGACTCGGAGTCTTAATATGTG
Source organism: Trachelipus rathkii (assembly GCA_015478945.1). Taxonomy (NCBI): domain Eukaryota; kingdom Metazoa; phylum Arthropoda; class Malacostraca; order Isopoda; family Trachelipodidae; genus Trachelipus; species Trachelipus rathkii. The sequence goes on from JABUQX010029152.1 coordinate 34,564, forward strand.
TCGACGCCACAGTATCAGGGTGGTGAATTATGACTGAAGAGAGTTGATTTAGCTGAATTACGTTCAATCCAATCTGGGGACGAAGATGTAGCATAAAGAGTAGCATAACCACATGACATACTACCTACATACATACATACATAACATACATTACATACATACATCACATACATACATACATACATACAGTACAACATCATATATATAATATATATATATATTATATTAATATATATATATATATATATATTATATATATATATATTATAGTATATATATATATATATATATATATTATATATATTATTATTATATATATATTACTGAAACTAAAGAAGTTACCCGCATTGATATCTCGAAAACCTAAGATAGGTAAAAAACTGAGTAACATATATGGATATCAGCGTATGAAATTTGTATGGTAAATTCAAAAAAAAAAATTTTACTTTTATTTTTATTTTTTTTAATATCTGCCAAACTACGATAGCGTAGAAGAAAACTAATAACATATATTAAATCAGCGTTTAAAATTCTTTTAAGGGGCGTAGAGCCGACGGGGAACAGAGTGGGGACGTTTTCATACCGTAGGGAGGCGGAGGGACCCCCGCCGACACCCAAATACCCAAAAGCGGCGTTCCGAAGAACCCTCCCCGGAGGGGGGAAATAGTCCTACCCCGTCGTCCCCAGGAGGCCAAGAGCCCCGACTCTTTGCACCTTGTGCGGTTTTACCTGGGTATTCTTTTTAGTTAAAAAAAAAAAAAATCTTTTTTAATACGATCTTTCAAATGCTGAATTCTAAATATGTTATTAGTTTATTTGTACCTATTGTAGTTTTTTGGAAATATATAAAAAAAATAAAAAAGAAAAAGTAAAAATTTTTTTTTTGCATTTTCCATACAAATTTCAACGCTGATTTCCATATATGTTTTATCAAGTTTTCTTGTAGCCTAATCTTAGTTTTTCGAGATATCATGCGGGTAACTTCTTTAGTTTTCACCTATATATATTATTATAATATATATATTATAATATATATATATATATATATAATATATAATATATATATAGTATATATATATATATATATATATATATATTATATAATATATATATTATTATATATATATATAATATATATATATATATTATTATATATATATAATATATATATATATATATATATATATATATATATATATATATATATATATATATATATATATATATATATATATATATATATATTATATATATATATATATATTTTTTTTTTTATATATTATATATATGATATATATATATATAATATATATATTATATATATATATATATATATATATATATATCAGTGTTGCTTATTTTTTCTCGCTTAAATTTTTTGAAAGATCACCTACCAAATTTGTGATAAAGTTAACCTATCTATGGTATGAAACCTTGCTTAAATGAGGGTCATTAACCCATTGACTTTAAATTGAAAATTTAGTTTTGCTTCAAATTAAAAGTGAAATGACTTTGCTTTGTCAAATTTCAGCAAATTTATTTGAGAATCTCTTTTCCCTTTACTGCTATGTTTTTATTTTAACTTTTATGAAGACGTTTTAGGCTTATAATGAAGTTATTTTATAACTTGGGAACCCTAGTAATAGCTGCGTTGCATGAAACTATACATCTTTGAAAGAATGATTTGGTCTAAAATTATGTTTTTTTTTTCAGGATTATCCTTTTTACTGTATTTCAATGTTTTATTCAATTGGGTATAATATTAAACAACCAATTTGTGCATATTTTCTGTGTAGTCATGATTCAACGAAATGCTCATTTCTTGTTTAGAGCATTTTTGTGTGATCTTCCATATAACCTCTAGGAATACAAATTGTCTATTTAAAATTCGTGCATTGATCAACATATTATCTAAAAAGTTTATTAACGAACAAAAAGATACTAAATATAAACAAAGTTTAATATATTATAGTAAATATAAATATATATATATATATATATATATATATATATATAATAAATATCTTTACCAATTATCGACTCCTGAGGCAACGAATCCACCCTTCATTACTCCTTCCATTTTAAAAGACATCTAACCACTGATGATAGGAAGGTGGCATTGGAGAAACTCACCTTTGATCTTTCTCTAATTTCTAATTAGGGTAAGGAGGACATGGATATTTTCAATGCCTCAAAAGCTCAAATTCTTTATCCCTCTCTACTCGATATAATTTTCCACACAACTATAACAACATCTTCGAAACTTAGAAATATTTGTCTTTTAAATTCTAAGCGCTTCTTTCCTCGTGATCTTTCTTTGAAGATCATCACATTAATTCTCTTTCCAAACTAGCTTCTAAGTCTATGAGATTGAGTGCTTTGGGGAGCCTTTAAATTTTTTTACAATACCCCAATTGCTTGATCTTTATTGGTGTGTCGCGCGGCCTTGTGTGGAGTATCCCTGACATATTTGGGGTAGTTCCACTGACACAGCTCTCCTTTTAAATGTGGAAGATGAGGCTAGGTCTTTTTATTCATCCACTCTCTTTCTCTACCCAACTATCTTCAGTCTCTTTCTCAAAGTCAAATTGTTGCTTCATTCTTGTTATACAAAAGCTACTCCAACGGCATGGCTCTTCTGTACTCTCCAGTAATATTAAGAAGGACCCTTACGAAACGTCTTTTTAACCTAGCCTTTATCATCTTACTATCCAACTCTCTCTCTCTCTCTCCCCAGTCTTAACCGTTGTAGTAGCAGCAGCAGTAGTAGTTATAGTATTTGTTGTAGTCTTAAACATAAAGAAATTTTATAGTTCACAATATTTTACATGTGAATTATTATTAATATTATTATTATTATTATTATTATTATTATTATTATTATTATTATTATTATTATTATTATTATTATTATTATTATTATTATTATTATTATTA